>JAPFFM010000106.1:0-27873 GCA_029228605.1 Salix koriyanagi | reverse complement strand
GGCCTGGGCCTGGGCCTGGGCCCTGGGCCCTGGGCCTGGGCCTGGGCCACTGGGCCTGGGCCCTGGGCTCAGGCCGTGGGCCTGGGCCTGGGCCCTGGGCCTGGGCCCTGGGCCCTGGGCCTGGGCCTGGGCCTGGGCCTGGGCCTGGGCGCAGGCCTGGGCCTGGGCCTGGGCCTGGGCCTGGGCCTGGGCCTGAGGCCTGGGCCTGAGGCCTGGGCCCTGGGCCTGGGCCTGGGCCTGGGCCTGGGCCTGGGCCTGGGCGCAGGCCTGGGCCTGGGCCTGGGCCTAGGCCTGGGCCTGGGCCTGGGCCTGGGCCCTGGGCCTGGGCCCTGCAGGCCTGGGCCTGGGCCCTGGGCCCTAGGGCCCTGAGGCCTGGGCCCTGAGGCCTGGGCCCTGGGCCTGGGCCCTGGGCCTGGGCCCTGGGCCTGGGCCTGGGCCTGGGCCTGGGCCCTGGGCCCTGGGCCTGTTTTTCAGGCCTGGGGCCTGGGCCTGGGGCCTGGGCCTGGGCCTGGGCCTGGGCCTGGGCCCTGGGCCTGGGCCTGGGCCTGGGCCGCTGAGGCCCTGGGCCTGAGGCCTGGGCCTGGGCCTGGGCCTGGGCCTGGGCCCTGGGCCTGGGCCTGCGGGCCTGAGGCCTGGGCCCTGGGCCTAGGCCCTGGGCCTGGGCCTGGGCCTGGGCCTGGGCCTGAGGCCTGGGCCTAGGCCCTGGCCCTGGGCCCTAGGCCTGGGCGCAGGCCATGGGCCTGGAGCCTGGGCTCAGGCCTGGAGGCTGGGCCTGGGCCCTGGGCCCTGAGCCTGGGCCCTAGGCCTAGGGCCTACGGGCCCTGCAGGAGGCCTGGGGCCTGGGCCCGCTGGGCCCTGGGCCCTAGGGCCTGGGCTGCTGAGCCCTCGGCCACTGGGGCCTGGGCCCTGGGCCTGGGCCTGGGCCCTGGGCCTGGGCCACGGCCCTGGGCCCTGGGCCACACAGGCCTGGGCCTGGGCCCTGGGGCCCTGGGCTCTCGGCCCTGGGCCTCGCGGCCTGGGCCCTCGGGCCTCGGCCCTCGGCCCTGGGCCCGCCTCGGGCCTGGGCCTGGGCCCTCGGGCCCTGGGCCTGTCGGCCTGGGCCCGCAGGCCCTGAGGCCCATGGGCCCTCTGAGGCCCTGGAAAGCCCTGAGGCCTGGGCCCTGGGGCCTGTAGGCCTGGGCCCTCGGCTGCCTGATGGAAGCCTGGGCACTGGAAGCCTGGGCTGCTGGGCACAGGCCTGGGCCTGCAGGCCTGGGCCCTGGGCTGGGCCACTGGAGGCCACGGCCTGGGCCTGGGCCTGGGCCTCGGCCCTGGGCCTGAATTTTCAGGCCTGGAAGCCCTGCGTTTCACGACCTGGGCCTGGGCCTGGGCCTGGGCCCTGGGCCCGCAGGCCTCGGCCCTGGGCCTGGGCCCACTGTGGCCTGGGCCTGGGGCCCTGGGCCTGGAGCCTGGGCCCTGGGCCTGAGGCCTGGGCCTGGGCCTGTTTTCAGGCCTGGGCCTGGGCCTCGGGGCCCTGGGCCTAGGCCCTGGGCCCTGGGCCTGGGCCTGGGCCCTGGGCCTGGGCCCGCTGGCACTGGGCCTGGCGCCTGGGCCCATGGGCCTGGGCCTGGGCCCTGGGCCTGGGCCTGGGCCCTGGGCCTGGGCCCTGGGCCTGGGCCTGGGCCTGGGCCTGGGCCTGGGCCCTGGGCCTGGGCCTGGGCACAGGCCTGGGCCTGAGGCCTGGGCCTGGGCCTGGGCCCTGGGCCTGGGCCTGGGCCTGGGCCTGGGCCCTGGGCCTGGGCCTGGGCCTGGGCCTGGGCCTGGGCCTGGGCCTGGGCCTGGGCCTGGGCCTGGGCCTGGGCTGGGCCTGGGCCTGGGCCCTGGGCCCTGGGCCTGGGCCTGGGCCCTGGGCCTGGGCCCTGGGCCTGGGCCTGGGCCTGGGCCTGGGCCTGGGCCCTGGGCCCTGGGCCTGGGCCTGGGCCTGGGCCACTGGGCCTGGGCCTGGGCCTGGGCCTGGGCCTGGGCCTGGGCCTGGGCCCTGGGCCTGGGCCTGGGCCCTGGGCACCTGGGCCCTGGGCCTGGGCCTGGGCCTGGGCCTGAGGCCTGGGCCTGGGCCTGGGCCCTGGGCCTGGGCCTGGGCCTGGGCCTGGGCCTGGGCCACTGGGCCTGGGCCTGGGCCTGGGCCTGGGCCTGGGCCCTGGGCCTGGGCCTGGGCCTGGGCCTGGGCCTGGGCCTGGGCCCTGGGCCTGGGCCACTGGGGCCTGGGCCTGGGCCTGGGCCTGGGCCTGGGCCTGGGCCTGGGCCCTGGGCCTGGGCCTGGGCCTGGGCCTGGGCCCTGGGCCTGGGCCTGGGCCTGGGCCTGGGCCTGGGCCCTGGGCCTGGGCCTGGGCCTGGGCCCTGGGCCCTGGGCCTGGGCCTGGGCCCTGGGCCCTGGGCCTGGGCCTGGGCCTGGGCCTGGGCCCTGGGCCCTGGGCCTGGGCCTGGGCCTGGGCCCTGGGCCTGGGCCTGGGCCTGGGCCTGGGCTGGGCCTGGGCCTGGGCCTGGGCCCTGGGCCTGGGCCTGGGCCTGGGCCTGGGCCTGGGCCCTGGGCCTGGGCCCTGGGCCCTGGGCCTGGGCCTAGGGCCCTGGGCCCTGGGCCCTGGGCCCTCTGGGCCTGGGCCCTGGGCCTGGGCCCTGGGCCTAGGCCTGGGCCCTGGGCCTGGGGCCTGGGCCTGGGCCTGGGCCTGGGCCTGGGCCCTGGGCCTGAGGCCTGGGCCTGGGCCACTAGGGCCTGGGCCTGGGCCCTGGGCTGGGCCTGGGCCCTGGGCCTGGGCCCTGGGCCTGGGCCTGGGCCTGGGCCTGGGCCTGGGCCCTGGGCCTGGGCCTGGGCCCTGGGCCCTGGGCCTGGGCCTGGGCCTGGGCCTGGGCCTGGGCCTGGGCCCTGGGCCTGGGCCTGGGCCTGGGCCTGGGCCCTGGGCCTGGGCCTGGGCCTGGGCCCTGGGCCTGGGCCTGGGCCTGGGCCCTGGGCCTGGGCCTGGGCCTGGGCCCTGGGCCTGGGCCTGGGCCTGGGCCCTGGGCCCTGGGTCCCTGGGCCTGGGCCTGGGCCTGGGCCTGGGCCTGGGCCTGGGCCCTGGGCCCTGGGCCCTGGGCCTGGGCCTGGGCCTGGGCCTGGGCCCTGGGCCTGGGCCTGGGCCCTGGGCCTGGGCCTGGGCCTGGGCCCTGGGCCTGGGCCTGGGCCTGGGCCTGGGCCTGGGCCTGGGCCTGGGCCTGGGCCTGGGCCTGGGCCTGGGCCTGGGCCTGGGCCCTGGGCCTGGGCCTGGGCCCTGGGCCTGGGCCCTGGGCCTGGGCCTGGGCCTGGGCCTGGGCCTGGGCCTGGGCCCTGGGCCTGGGCCCTGGGCCTGGGCCTGGGCCTGGGCCCTGGGCCTGGGCCTGGGCCTGGGCCCTGGGCCTGGGCCTGGGCCTGGGCCTGGGCCTGGGCCTGGGCCCTGGGCCTGGGCCTGGGCCCTGGGCCTGGGCCCTGGGCCTGGGCCCTGGGCCTGGGCCTGGGCCTGGGCCTGGGCCTGGGCCCTGGGCCTGGGCCTGGGCCTGGGCCTGGGCCTGGGCCTGGGCCCTGGGCCCTGGGCCTGGGCCTGGGCCTGGGCCCTGGGCCTGGGCCCTGGGCCCTGGGCCTGGGCCTGGGCCTGGGCCTGGGCCTGGGCCTGGGCCTGGGCCTGGGCCTGGGCCTGGGCCCTGGGCCTGGGCCTGGGCCTGGGCCTGGGCCTGGGCCTGGGCCTGGGCCTGGGCCTGGGCCTGGGCCTGGGCCTGGGCCTGGGCCTGGGCCCTGGGCCTGGGCCCTGGGCCTGGGCCTGGGCCTGGGCCTGGGCCCTGGGCCTGGGCCTGGGCCTGGGCCCTGGGCCCTGGGCCTGGGCCTGGGCCTGGGCCTGGGCCCTGGGCCTGGGCCTGGGCCTGGGCCTGGGCCTGGGCCCTGGGCCCTGGGCCCTGGGCCTGGGCCTGGGCCTGGGCCCTGGGCCTGGGCCTGGGCCCTGGGCCTGGGCCTGGGCCCTGGGCCCTGGGCCTGGGCCCTGGGCCCTGGGCCTGGGCCTGGGCCTGGGTCCTGGGCCTGGGCTCCTGGGCCTGGGCCCTGGGCCTGGGCCTGGGCCTGGGCCTGGGCCCTGGGCCTGGGCCTGGGCCCTGGGCCTGGGCCTGGGCCCTGGGCCTGGGCCTGGGCCTGGGCCCTGGGCCTGGGCCTGGGCCCTGGGCCTGGGCCTGGGCCTGGGCCTGGGCCCTGGGCCTGGGCCTGGGCCTGGGCCCTGGGCCTGGGCCTGGGCCTGGGCCTGGGCCTGGGCCTGGGCCTGGGCCTGGGCCTGGGCCTGGGCCCTGGGCCTGGGCCTGGGCCTGGGCCTGGGCCTGGGCCTGGGCCTGGGCCTGGGCCTGGGCCTGGGCCTGGGCCCTGGGCCTGGGCCTGGGCCTGGGCCTGGGCCTGGGCCTGGGCCTGGGCCTGGGCCTGGGCCTGGGCCCTGGGCCTGGGCCTGGGCCCTGGGCCCTGGGCCTGGGCCTGGGCCCTGGGCCTGGGCCTGGGCCCTGGGCCTGGGCCTGGGCCTGGGCCTGGGCCCTGGGCCTGGGCCTGGGCCTGGGCCTGGGCCTGGGCCTGGGCCCTGGGCCTGGGCCTGGGCCCTGGGCCTGGGCCTGGGCCTGGGCCTGGGCCTGGGCCTGGGCCTGGGCCCTGGGCCCTGGGCCTGGGCCTGGGCCTGGGCCTGGGCCTGGGCCCTGGGCCTGGGCCTGGGCCTGGGCCCTGGGCCTGGGCCCTGGGCCTGGGCCTGGGCCTGGGCCCTGGGCCTGGGCCTGGGCCTGGGCCTGGGCCTGGGCCTGGGCCTGGGCCTGGGCCTGGGCCTGGGCCTGGGCCTGGGCCTGGGCCTGGGCCTGGGCCTGGGCCTGGGCCTGGGCCCTGGGCCTGGGCCCTGGGCCTGGGCCTGGGCCTGGGCCCTGGGCCTGGGCCTGGGCCTGGGCCCTGGGCCTGGGCCTGGGCCTGGGCCTGGGCCTGGGCCCTGGGCCTGGGCCTGGGCCTGGGCCCTGGGCCTGGGCCTGGGCCTGGGCCTGGGCCTGGGCCTGGGCCTGGGCCTGGGCCTGGGCCTGGGCCTGGGCCTGGGCCTGGGCCTGGGCCTGGGCCTGGGCCTGGGCCTGGGCCTGGGCCTGGGCCTGGGCCTGGGCCTGGGCCTGGGCCTGGGCCTGGGCCTGGGCCTGGGCCTGGGCCCTGGGCCCTGGGCCTGGGCCTGGGCCTGGGCCTGGGCCTGGGCCTGGGCCTGGGCCTGGGCCTGGGCCTGGGCCTGGGCCTGGGCCTGGGCCCTGGGCCTGGGCCTGGGCCTGGGCCTGGGCCTGGGCCCTGGGCCTGGGCCCTGGGCCTGGGCCTGGGCCTGGGCCTGGGCCCTGGGCCTGGGCCTGGGCCCTGGGCCTGGGCCTGGGCCTGGGCCTGGGCCTGGGCCTGGGCCTGGGCCTGGGCCTGGGCCTGGGCCTGGGCCTGGGCCTGGGCCTGGGCCTGGGCCTGGGCCTGGGCCTGGGCCTGGGCCTGGGCCTGGGCCTGGGCCTGGGCCTGGGCCTGGGCCTGGGCCTGGGCCTGGGCCCTGGGCCTGGGCCTGGGCCTGGGCCTGGGCCTGGGCCTGGGCCTGGGCCTGGGCCTGGGCCCTGGGCCTGGGCCCTGGGCCTGGGCCTGGGCCCTGGGCCTGGGCCTGGGCCTGGGCCTGGGCCTGGGCCTGGGCCTGGGCCTGGGCCTGGGCCTGGGCCTGGGCCTGGGCCCTGGGCCTGGGCCTGGGCCTGGGCCTGGGCCTGGGCCTGGGCCTGGGCCTGGGCCTGGGCCTGGGCCTGGGCCTGGGCCTGGGCCTGGGCCTGGGCCTGGGCCTGGGCCTGGGCCTGGGCCTGGGCCTGGGCCTGGGCCTGGGCCTGGGCCCTGGGCCTGGGCCTGGGCCTGGGCCTGGGCCTGGGCCTGGGCCTGGGCCTGGGCCTGGGCCCTGGGCCTGGGCCTGGGCCTGGGCCTGGGCCTGGGCCTGGGCCCTGGGCCCTGGGCCTGGGCCTGGGCCTGGGCCTGGGCCTGGGCCTGGGCCTGGGCCTGGGCCTGGGCCTGGGCCTGGGCCTGGGCCTGGGCCTGGGCCTGGGCCTGGGCCTGGGCCTGGGCCTGGGCCTGGGCCTGGGCCTGGGCCTGGGCCTGGGCCCTGGGCCTGGGCCTGGGCCTGGGCCTGGGCCTGGGCCCTGGGCCTGGGCCCTGGGCCTGGGCCCTGGGCCTGGGCCTGGGCCTGGGCCTGGGCCTGGGCCTGGGCCCTGGGCCTGGGCCTGGGCCTGGGCCTGGGCCTGGGCCTGGGCCCTGGGCCTGGGCCTGGGCCTGGGCCTGGGCCTGGGCCTGGGCCTGGGCCTGGGCCTGGGCCTGGGCCCTGGGCCTGGGCCTGGGCCTGGGCCTGGGCCTGGGCCCTGGGCCTGGGCCTGGGCCTGGGCCTGGGCCTGGGCCTGGGCCTGGGCCTGGGCCTGGGCCTGGGCCTGGGCCTGGGCCCTGGGCCTGGGCCTGGGCCTGGGCCTGGGCCTGGGCCTGGGCCTGGGCCCTGGGCCTGGGCCTGGGCCTGGGCCTGGGCCTGGGCCTGGGCCCTGGGCCTGGGCCTGGGCCTGGGCCTGGGCCTGGGCCTGGGCCTGGGCCTGGGCCCTGGGCCTGGGCCTGGGCCTGGGCCTGGGCCTGGGCCCTGGGCCTGGGCCTGGGCCCTGGGCCTGGGCCTGGGCCTGGGCCTGGGCCCTGGGCCTGGGCCTGGGCCCTGGGCCTGGGCCTGGGCCTGGGCCTGGGCCTGGGCCTGGGCCTGGGCCCTGGGCCTGGGCCTGGGCCTGGGCCTGGGCCTGGGCCTGGGCCTGGGCCTGGGCCCTGGGCCTGGGCCTGGGCCCTGGGCCTGGGCCTGGGCCCTGGGCCTGGGCCCTGGGCCTGGGCCTGGGCCTGGGCCTGGGCCCTGGGCCTGGGCCTGGGCCTGGGCCTGGGCCTGGGCCTGGGCCCTGGGCCCTGGGCCTGGGCCTGGGCCCTGGGCCTGGGCCCTGGGCCTGGGCCTGGGCCTGGGCCTGGGCCTGGGCCTGGGCCTGGGCCTGGGCCTGGGCCTGGGCCTGGGCCTGGGCCTGGGCCTGGGCCTGGGCCTGGGCCTGGGCCTGGGCCTGGGCCTGGGCCTGGGCCTGGGCCTGGGCCTGGGCCTGGGCCTGGGCCTGGGCCTGGGCCTGGGCCTGGGCCCTGGGCCTGGGCCTGGGCCCTGGGCCTGGGCCTGGGCCTGGGCCCTGGGCCTGGGCCTGGGCCTGGGCCTGGGCCCTGGGCCTGGGCCTGGGCCTGGGCCCTGGGCCTGGGCCTGGGCCTGGGCCTGGGCCCTGGGCCTGGGCCTGGGCCCTGGGCCTGGGCCTGGGCCTGGGCCTGGGCCTGGGCCTGGGCCTGGGCCCTGGGCCTGGGCCTGGGCCTGGGCCTGGGCCTGGGCCTGGGCCTGGGCCCTGGGCCTGGGCCCTGGGCCTGGGCCTGGGCCTGGGCCTGGGCCTGGGCCCTGGGCCTGGGCCTGGGCCTGGGCCTGGGCCCTGGGCCTGGGCCTGGGCCTGGGCCTGGGCCTGGGCCCTGGGCCTGGGCCTGGGCCTGGGCCTGGGCCTGGGCCTGGGCCTGGGCCTGGGCCTGGGCCTGGGCCTGGGCCTGGGCCTGGGCCTGGGCCTGGGCCCTGGGCCTGGGCCTGGGCCTGGGCCCTGGGCCTGGGCCTGGGCCTGGGCCTGGGCCTGGGCCTGGGCCTGGGCCCTGGGCCTGGGCCCTGGGCCTGGGCCTGGGCCTGGGCCTGGGCCCTGGGCCTGGGCCCTGGGCCTGGGCCTGGGCCTGGGCCTGGGCCTGGGCCTGGGCCTGGGCCTGGGCCCTGGGCCTGGGCCTGGGCCTGGGCCTGGGCCTGGGCCCTGGGCCTGGGCCTGGGCCTGGGCCCTGGGCCTGGGCCTGGGCCCTGGGCCTGGGCCCTGGGCCTGGGCCTGGGCCTGGGCCTGGGCCTGGGCCTGGGCCTGGGCCTGGGCCTGGGCCTGGGCCTGGGCCTGGGCCTGGGCCTGGGCCTGGGCCTGGGCCTGGGCCTGGGCCTGGGCCTGGGCCTGGGCCCTGGGCCTGGGCCTGGGCCTGGGCCTGGGCCTGGGCCTGGGCCTGGGCCTGGGCCTGGGCCTGGGCCCTGGGCCTGGGCCTGGGCCTGGGCCTGGGCCTGGGCCTGGGCCTGGGCCCTGGGCCCTGGGCCTGGGCCTGGGCCTGGGCCTGGGCCTGGGCCCTGGGCCTGGGCCTGGGCCCTGGGCCTGGGCCTGGGCCTGGGCCTGGGCCCTGGGCCTGGGCCTGGGCCTGGGCCTGGGCCTGGGCCTGGGCCTGGGCCTGGGCCTGGGCCTGGGCCTGGGCCTGGGCCCTGGGCCTGGGCCTGGGCCTGGGCCTGGGCCTGGGCCCTGGGCCCTGGGCCTGGGCCTGGGCCTGGGCCCTGGGCCTGGGCCTGGGCCTGGGCCCTGGGCCTGGGCCTGGGCCTGGGCCTGGGCCTGGGCCTGGGCCTGGGCCTGGGCCTGGGCCCTGGGCCTGGGCCTGGGCCTGGGCCTGGGCCTGGGCCTGGGCCTGGGCCTGGGCCTGGGCCTGGGCCCTGGGCCTGGGCCTGGGCCTGGGCCTGGGCCTGGGCCTGGGCCTGGGCCCTGGGCCTGGGCCTGGGCCTGGGCCTGGGCCTGGGCCTGGGCCCTGGGCCTGGGCCTGGGCCTGGGCCTGGGCCCTGGGCCTGGGCCTGGGCCTGGGCCCTGGGCCTGGGCCTGGGCCTGGGCCTGGGCCTGGGCCTGGGCCTGGGCCCTGGGCCTGGGCCTGGGCCTGGGCCTGGGCCTGGGCCTGGGCCTGGGCCTGGGCCTGGGCCCTGGGCCTGGGCCTGGGCCTGGGCCTGGGCCTGGGCCTGGGCCTGGGCCCTGGGCCCTGGGCCTGGGCCTGGGCCTGGGCCTGGGCCTGGGCCCTGGGCCTGGGCCTGGGCCTGGGCCTGGGCCTGGGCCTGGGCCTGGGCCCTGGGCCTGGGCCTGGGCCTGGGCCTGGGCCTGGGCCTGGGCCTGGGCCTGGGCCTGGGCCTGGGCCCTGGGCCTGGGCCTGGGCCTGGGCCTGGGCCTGGGCCCTGGGCCTGGGCCTGGGCCTGGGCCTGGGCCTGGGCCTGGGCCTGGGCCTGGGCCTGGGCCTGGGCCTGGGCCTGGGCCTGGGCCCTGGGCCTGGGCCTGGGCCTGGGCCCTGGGCCTGGGCCTGGGCCTGGGCCTGGGCCTGGGCCTGGGCCTGGGCCTGGGCCTGGGCCTGGGCCCTGGGCCTGGGCCTGGGCCTGGGCCTGGGCCTGGGCCTGGGCCTGGGCCTGGGCCTGGGCCCTGGGCCTGGGCCTGGGCCTGGGCCTGGGCCTGGGCCTGGGCCTGGGCCTGGGCCCTGGGCCTGGGCCTGGGCCTGGGCCTGGGCCCTGGGCCTGGGCCTGGGCCTGGGCCTGGGCCTGGGCCCTGGGCCTGGGCCTGGGCCTGGGCCTGGGCCTGGGCCTGGGCCTGGGCCTGGGCCTGGGCCTGGGCCTGGGCCTGGGCCTGGGCCTGGGCCTGGGCCTGGGCCTGGGCCTGGGCCCTGGGCCTGGGCCTGGGCCTGGGCCTGGGCCTGGGCCTGGGCCTGGGCCTGGGCCCTGGGCCTGGGCCTGGGCCTGGGCCTGGGCCTGGGCCTGGGCCTGGGCCTGGGCCTGGGCCTGGGCCTGGGCCCTGGGCCTGGGCCTGGGCCTGGGCCTGGGCCTGGGCCTGGGCCTGGGCCTGGGCCTGGGCCTGGGCCCTGGGCCTGGGCCTGGGCCTGGGCCTGGGCCTGGGCCTGGGCCTGGGCCTGGGCCTGGGCCTGGGCCTGGGCCCTGGGCCTGGGCCTGGGCCCTGGGCCTGGGCCTGGGCCTGGGCCTGGGCCCTGGGCCCTGGGCCCTGGGCCTGGGCCTGGGCCTGGGCCTGGGCCTGGGCCTGGGCCTGGGCCTGGGCCTGGGCCTGGGCCTGGGCCTGGGCCTGGGCCTGGGCCTGGGCCTGGGCCCTGGGCCTGGGCCTGGGCCTGGGCCTGGGCCTGGGCCTGGGCCTGGGCCTGGGCCCTGGGCCTGGGCCTGGGCCCTGGGCCTGGGCCTGGGCCTGGGCCTGGGCCTGGGCCTGGGCCTGGGCCTGGGCCTGGGCCCTGGGCCTGGGCCTGGGCCTGGGCCTGGGCCTGGGCCTGGGCCCTGGGCCTGGGCCTGGGCCCTGGGCCTGGGCCTGGGCCTGGGCCTGGGCCTGGGCCTGGGCCTGGGCCTGGGCCTGGGCCTGGGCCTGGGCCTGGGCCTGGGCCTGGGCCTGGGCCTGGGCCTGGGCCTGGGCCTGGGCCCTGGGCCTGGGCCTGGGCCTGGGCCTGGGCCTGGGCCTGGGCCTGGGCCTGGGCCTGGGCCTGGGCCTGGGCCCTGGGCCTGGGCCTGGGCCTGGGCCTGGGCCTGGGCCTGGGCCTGGGCCTGGGCCTGGGCCTGGGCCTGGGCCTGGGCCTGGGCCTGGGCCTGGGCCTGGGCCTGGGCCCTGGGCCTGGGCCTGGGCCTGGGCCCTGGGCCTGGGCCTGGGCCTGGGCCTGGGCCTGGGCCTGGGCCTGGGCCTGGGCCTGGGCCTGGGCCCTGGGCCTGGGCCTGGGCCTGGGCCTGGGCCCTGGGCCTGGGCCTGGGCCTGGGCCTGGGCCTGGGCCTGGGCCTGGGCCTGGGCCTGGGCCTGGGCCCTGGGCCTGGGCCTGGGCCTGGGCCTGGGCCCTGGGCCTGGGCCTGGGCCTGGGCCCTGGGCCTGGGCCTGGGCCTGGGCCTGGGCCTGGGCCTGGGCCTGGGCCTGGGCCTGGGCCTGGGCCTGGGCCCTGGGCCTGGGCCCTGGGCCTGGGCCTGGGCCTGGGCCTGGGCCTGGGCCCTGGGCCTGGGCCTGGGCCTGGGCCTGGGCCCTGGGCCTGGGCCTGGGCCTGGGCCTGGGCCTGGGCCTGGGCCTGGGCCTGGGCCTGGGCCTGGGCCTGGGCCTGGGCCTGGGCCTGGGCCTGGGCCTGGGCCTGGGCCTGGGCCTGGGCCTGGGCCTGGGCCTGGGCCTGGGCCTGGGCCCTGGGCCTGGGCCTGGGCCTGGGCCCTGGGCCTGGGCCTGGGCCTGGGCCTGGGCCTGGGCCTGGGCCTGGGCCTGGGCCTGGGCCTGGGCCTGGGCCTGGGCCTGGGCCTGGGCCTGGGCCTGGGCCTGGGCCTGGGCCTGGGCCTGGGCCTGGGCCTGGGCCTGGGCCTGGGCCTGGGCCTGGGCCTGGGCCTGGGCCCTGGGCCTGGGCCTGGGCCTGGGCCTGGGCCTGGGCCTGGGCCTGGGCCTGGGCCTGGGCCTGGGCCTGGGCCTGGGCCTGGGCCTGGGCCCTGGGCCTGGGCCTGGGCCTGGGCCTGGGCCTGGGCCTGGGCCTGGGCCTGGGCCTGGGCCTGGGCCTGGGCCTGGGCCTGGGCCTGGGCCCTGGGCCTGGGCCTGGGCCTGGGCCTGGGCCCTGGGCCTGGGCCTGGGCCTGGGCCTGGGCCTGGGCCTGGGCCTGGGCCTGGGCCTGGGCCTGGGCCTGGGCCCTGGGCCTGGGCCTGGGCCTGGGCCTGGGCCTGGGCCTGGGCCTGGGCCTGGGCCCTGGGCCTGGGCCTGGGCCTGGGCCTGGGCCTGGGCCTGGGCCTGGGCCTGGGCCCTGGGCCTGGGCCTGGGCCTGGGCCTGGGCCTGGGCCTGGGCCTGGGCCTGGGCCTGGGCCTGGGCCTGGGCCCTGGGCCTGGGCCTGGGCCTGGGCCTGGGCCTGGGCCTGGGCCTGGGCCTGGGCCTGGGCCTGGGCCCTGGGCCTGGGCCTGGGCCTGGGCCTGGGCCCTGGGCCCTGGGCCTGGGCCTGGGCCTGGGCCCTGGGCCTGGGCCTGGGCCTGGGCCCTGGGCCTGGGCCTGGGCCTGGGCCTGGGCCTGGGCCTGGGCCTGGGCCTGGGCCTGGGCCTGGGCCTGGGCCTGGGCCTGGGCCTGGGCCTGGGCCTGGGCCTGGGCCTGGGCCTGGGCCTGGGCCCTGGGCCTGGGCCTGGGCCTGGGCCCTGGGCCTGGGCCTGGGCCTGGGCCTGGGCCTGGGCCTGGGCCTGGGCCCTGGGCCTGGGCCTGGGCCTGGGCCTGGGCCTGGGCCTGGGCCTGGGCCTGGGCCCTGGGCCTGGGCCTGGGCCTGGGCCTGGGCCTGGGCCTGGGCCCTGGGCCTGGGCCTGGGCCTGGGCCTGGGCCTGGGCCTGGGCCTGGGCCTGGGCCTGGGCCTGGGCCCTGGGCCTGGGCCTGGGCCTGGGCCTGGGCCTGGGCCCTGGGCCTGGGCCTGGGCCTGGGCCTGGGCCTGGGCCTGGGCCTGGGCCTGGGCCCTGGGCCTGGGCCTGGGCCTGGGCCTGGGCCTGGGCCTGGGCCTGGGCCTGGGCCTGGGCCTGGGCCTGGGCCTGGGCCTGGGCCTGGGCCTGGGCCCTGGGCCTGGGCCTGGGCCTGGGCCTGGGCCTGGGCCCTGGGCCTGGGCCTGGGCCTGGGCCTGGGCCTGGGCCTGGGCCTGGGCCTGGGCCTGGGCCTGGGCCTGGGCCTGGGCCTGGGCCTGGGCCTGGGCCTGGGCCTGGGCCTGGGCCCTGGGCCTGGGCCTGGGCCTGGGCCTGGGCCTGGGCCCTGGGCCTGGGCCTGGGCCTGGGCCTGGGCCTGGGCCTGGGCCTGGGCCTGGGCCTGGGCCTGGGCCTGGGCCTGGGCCTGGGCCTGGGCCTGGGCCTGGGCCTGGGCCTGGGCCCTGGGCCTGGGCCTGGGCCTGGGCCTGGGCCTGGGCCTGGGCCTGGGCCTGGGCCTGGGCCCTGGGCCTGGGCCTGGGCCCTGGGCCTGGGCCTGGGCCTGGGCCTGGGCCTGGGCCTGGGCCTGGGCCTGGGCCTGGGCCTGGGCCTGGGCCTGGGCCTGGGCCTGGGCCTGGGCCTGGGCCTGGGCCTGGGCCTGGGCCTGGGCCTGGGCCTGGGCCTGGGCCCTGGGCCTGGGCCTGGGCCTGGGCCTGGGCCCTGGGCCTGGGCCTGGGCCTGGGCCTGGGCCTGGGCCTGGGCCCTGGGCCCTGGGCCTGGGCCTGGGCCTGGGCCTGGGCCTGGGCCTGGGCCTGGGCCTGGGCCCTGGGCCTGGGCCTGGGCCCTGGGCCTGGGCCTGGGCCTGGGCCTGGGCCTGGGCCTGGGCCTGGGCCTGGGCCTGGGCCTGGGCCTGGGCCTGGGCCTGGGCCTGGGCCTGGGCCTGGGCCTGGGCCTGGGCCTGGGCCCTGGGCCTGGGCCTGGGCCTGGGCCTGGGCCCTGGGCCTGGGCCTGGGCCTGGGCCTGGGCCTGGGCCCTGGGCCTGGGCCTGGGCCTGGGCCCTGGGCCTGGGCCTGGGCCTGGGCCTGGGCCCTGGGCCTGGGCCTGGGCCTGGGCCTGGGCCTGGGCCTGGGCCTGGGCCCTGGGCCTGGGCCTGGGCCCTGGGCCTGGGCCCTGGGCCCTGGGCCTGGGCCCTGGGCCTGGGCCTGGGCCTGGGCCTGGGCCTGGGCCTGGGCCTGGGCCTGGGCCCTGGGCCTGGGCCTGGGCCTGGGCCTGGGCCCTGGGCCTGGGCCTGGGCCTGGGCCTGGGCCTGGGCCTGGGCCTGGGCCTGGGCCTGGGCCTGGGCCTGGGCCTGGGCCTGGGCCCTGGGCCTGGGCCTGGGCCTGGGCCCTGGGCCTGGGCCTGGGCCTGGGCCTGGGCCCTGGGCCTGGGCCTGGGCCTGGGCCTGGGCCTGGGCCTGGGCCCTGGGCCTGGGCCCTGGGCCTGGGCCCTGGGCCTGGGCCTGGGCCTGGGCCTGGGCCTGGGCCTGGGCCCTGGGCCTGGGCCTGGGCCTGGGCCTGGGCCTGGGCCTGGGCCCTGGGCCTGGGCCTGGGCCTGGGCCTGGGCCTGGGCCTGGGCCTGGGCCTGGGCCTGGGCCTGGGCCTGGGCCTGGGCCTGGGCCTGGGCCTGGGCCTGGGCCTGGGCCTGGGCCTGGGCCTGGGCCTGGGCCTGGGCCTGGGCCTGGGCCTGGGCCTGGGCCTGGGCCTGGGCCTGGGCCTGGGCCTGGGCCTGGGCCTGGGCCTGGGCCTGGGCCTGGGCCCTGGGCCTGGGCCTGGGCCTGGGCCTGGGCCCTGGGCCTGGGCCTGGGCCTGGGCCTGGGCCTGGGCCTGGGCCTGGGCCTGGGCCCTGGGCCTGGGCCTGGGCCTGGGCCCTGGGCCTGGGCCTGGGCCTGGGCCTGGGCCTGGGCCTGGGCCTGGGCCTGGGCCCTGGGCCTGGGCCTGGGCCTGGGCCTGGGCCCTGGGCCTGGGCCTGGGCCTGGGCCTGGGCCCTGGGCCTGGGCCCTGGGCCTGGGCCTGGGCCTGGGCCTGGGCCTGGGCCTGGGCCCTGGGCCTGGGCCTGGGCCTGGGCCTGGGCCTGGGCCTGGGCCTGGGCCTGGGCCTGGGCCTGGGCCTGGGCCTGGGCCTGGGCCTGGGCCTGGGCCTGGGCCCTGGGCCTGGGCCTGGGCCTGGGCCTGGGCCTGGGCCTGGGCCCTGGGCCTGGGCCTGGGCCTGGGCCTGGGCCTGGGCCTGGGCCTGGGCCTGGGCCTGGGCCCTGGGCCTGGGCCTGGGCCTGGGCCTGGGCCTGGGCCTGGGCCTGGGCCTGGGCCTGGGCCTGGGCCTGGGCCTGGGCCCTGGGCCTGGGCCTGGGCCTGGGCCTGGGCCTGGGCCCTGGGCCTGGGCCTGGGCCCTGGGCCTGGGCCTGGGCCTGGGCCTGGGCCTGGGCCCTGGGCCTGGGCCTGGGCCTGGGCCTGGGCCTGGGCCTGGGCCTGGGCCTGGGCCTGGGCCTGGGCCTGGGCCTGGGCCTGGGCCTGGGCCTGGGCCTGGGCCTGGGCCTGGGCCTGGGCCTGGGCCTGGGCCTGGGCCTGGGCCTGGGCCTGGGCCTGGGCCTGGGCCTGGGCCTGGGCCTGGGCCTGGGCCTGGGCCCTGGGCCTGGGCCTGGGCCTGGGCCTGGGCCTGGGCCCTGGGCCTGGGCCTGGGCCTGGGCCTGGGCCTGGGCCCTGGGCCTGGGCCTGGGCCTGGGCCTGGGCCCTGGGCCTGGGCCTGGGCCTGGGCCTGGGCCTGGGCCTGGGCCTGGGCCTGGGCCTGGGCCTGGGCCTGGGCCTGGGCCTGGGCCTGGGCCTGGGCCTGGGCCCTGGGCCTGGGCCTGGGCCTGGGCCTGGGCCTGGGCCTGGGCCTGGGCCTGGGCCTGGGCCTGGGCCTGGGCCTGGGCCTGGGCCTGGGCCTGGGCCTGGGCCTGGGCCTGGGCCTGGGCCTGGGCCCTGGGCCTGGGCCTGGGCCTGGGCCTGGGCCTGGGCCTGGGCCTGGGCCTGGGCCTGGGCCTGGGCCCTGGGCCTGGGCCTGGGCCTGGGCCTGGGCCTGGGCCTGGGCCTGGGCCCTGGGCCTGGGCCTGGGCCCTGGGCCTGGGCCTGGGCCTGGGCCTGGGCCTGGGCCTGGGCCTGGGCCTGGGCCTGGGCCTGGGCCTGGGCCTGGGCCTGGGCCTGGGCCTGGGCCCTGGGCCCTGGGCCTGGGCCTGGGCCTGGGCCCTGGGCCTGGGCCTGGGCCCTGGGCCTGGGCCCTGGGCCTGGGCCTGGGCCTGGGCCTGGGCCTGGGCCTGGGCCTGGGCCCTGGGCCTGGGCCTGGGCCCTGGGCCTGGGCCTGGGCCTGGGCCTGGGCCTGGGCCCTGGGCCTGGGCCTGGGCCTGGGCCTGGGCCCTGGGCCTGGGCCCTGGGCCCTGGGCCTGGGCCTGGGCCTGGGCCTGGGCCTGGGCCTGGGCCTGGGCCTGGGCCTGGGCCTGGGCCCTGGGCCTGGGCCTGGGCCTGGGCCTGGGCCTGGGCCTGGGCCTGGGCCTGGGCCTGGGCCTGGGCCTGGGCCCTGGGCCTGGGCCTGGGCCCTGGGCCTGGGCCTGGGCCTGGGCCTGGGCCTGGGCCTGGGCCTGGGCCCTGGGCCTGGGCCTGGGCCTGGGCCTGGGCCTGGGCCCTGGGCCTGGGCCTGGGCCTGGGCCTGGGCCTGGGCCCTGGGCCTGGGCCTGGGCCTGGGCCTGGGCCTGGGCCTGGGCCTGGGCCTGGGCCCTGGGCCTGGGCCTGGGCCCTGGGCCTGGGCCTGGGCCTGGGCCTGGGCCTGGGCCTGGGCCTGGGCCTGGGCCTGGGCCTGGGCCTGGGCCTGGGCCCTGGGCCTGGGCCTGGGCCTGGGCCTGGGCCCTGGGCCTGGGCCCTGGGCCTGGGCCTGGGCCTGGGCCTGGGCGGGGGCCCTGGGCCTGGGCCTGGGCCTGGGCCTGGGCCCTGGGCCTGGGCCTGGGCCTGGGCCTGGGCCCTGGGCCTGGGCCTGGGCCTGGGCCTGGGCCTGGGCCTGGGCCTGGGCCTGGGCCTGGGCCTGGGCCTGGGCCTGGGCCTGGGCCTGGGCCTGGGCCCTGGGCCTGGGCCTGGGCCTGGGCCTGGGCCTGGGCCTGGGCCTGGGCCTGGGCCTGGGCCTGGGCCTGGGCCTGGGCCTGGGCCTGGGCCCTGGGCCTGGGCCTGGGCCTGGGCCTGGGCCCTGGGCCTGGGCCTGGGCCTGGGCCTGGGCCTGGGCCCTGGGCCTGGGCCTGGGCCTGGGCCTGGGCCTGGGCCTGGGCCTGGGCCCTGGGCCTGGGCCTGGGCCTGGGCCTGGGCCTGGGCCTGGGCCTGGGCCTGGGCCTGGGCCTGGGCCCTGGGCCTGGGCCTGGGCCCTGGGCCTGGGCCTGGGCCTGGGCCTGGGCCTGGGCCTGGGCCTGGGCCTGGGCCCTGGGCCTGGGCCTGGGCCTGGGCCTGGGCCTGGGCCTGGGCCTGGGCCTGGGCCTGGGCCTGGGCCTGGGCCTGGGCCTGGGCCTGGGCCTGGGCCCTGGGCCTGGGCCTGGGCCTGGGCCTGGGCCTGGGCCTGGGCCTGGGCCTGGGCCTGGGCCTGGGCCTGGGCCTGGGCCTGGGCCTGGGCCCTGGGCCTGGGCCTGGGCCTGGGCCTGGGCCTGGGCCTGGGCCCTGGGCCTGGGCCTGGGCCTGGGCCTGGGCCCTGGGCCTGGGCCTGGGCCCTGGGCCTGGGCCTGGGCCTGGGCCTGGGCCTGGGCCTGGGCCTGGGCCTGGGCCCTGGGCCTGGGCCTGGGCCCTGGGCCTGGGCCTGGGCCTGGGCCTGGGCCTGGGCCTGGGCCTGGGCCTGGGCCTGGGCCCTGGGCCTGGGCCTGGGCCTGGGCCTGGGCCTGGGCCTGGGCCTGGGCCTGGGCCTGGGCCTGGGCCTGGGCCTGGGCCTGGGCCTGGGCCTGGGCCTGGGCCTGGGCCTGGGCCTGGGCCTGGGCCTGGGCCTGGGCCTGGGCCTGGGCCTGGGCCTGGGCCTGGGCCTGGGCCTGGGCCTGGGCCTGGGCCTGGGCCTGGGCCTGGGCCTGGGCCTGGGCCTGGGCCTGGGCCCTGGGCCTGGGCCTGGGCCTGGGCCTGGGCCTGGGCCTGGGCCTGGGCCTGGGCCTGGGCCTGGGCCTGGGCCTGGGCCTGGGCCCTGGGCCTGGGCCTGGGCCTGGGCCTGGGCCTGGGCCTGGGCCTGGGCCTGGGCCTGGGCCTGGGCCCTGGGCCTGGGCCTGGGCCTGGGCCTGGGCCTGGGCCTGGGCCCTGGGCCTGGGCCTGGGCCTGGGCCTGGGCCTGGGCCTGGGCCTGGGCCCTGGGCCCTGGGCCTGGGCCTGGGCCTGGGCCTGGGCCTGGGCCTGGGCCCTGGGCCTGGGCCTGGGCCTGGGCCTGGGCCTGGGCCTGGGCCTGGGCCTGGGCCCTGGGCCTGGGCCTGGGCCTGGGCCTGGGCCTGGGCCTGGGCCTGGGCCTGGGCCTGGGCCTGGGCCTGGGCCTGGGCCTGGGCCTGGGCCTGGGCCTGGGCCTGGGCCTGGGCCTGGGCCTGGGCCTGGGCCTGGGCCTGGGCCTGGGCCCTGGGCCCTGGGCCTGGGCCTGGGCCTGGGCCTGGGCCTGGGCCTGGGCCTGGGCCTGGGCCTGGGCCTGGGCCTGGGCCTGGGCCTGGGCCTGGGCCTGGGCCCTGGGCCTGGGCCTGGGCCTGGGCCTGGGCCCTGGGCCTGGGCCTGGGCCTGGGCCTGGGCCTGGGCCTGGGCCTGGGCCTGGGCCTGGGCCTGGGCCCTGGGCCTGGGCCTGGGCCTGGGCCTGGGCCTGGGCCTGGGCCTGGGCCTGGGCCTGGGCCTGGGCCTGGGCCTGGGCCTGGGCCTGGGCCTGGGCCTGGGCCTGGGCCTGGGCCTGGGCCTGGGCCCTGGGCCTGGGCCTGGGCCTGGGCCTGGGCCTGGGCCTGGGCCTGGGCCTGGGCCTGGGCCTGGGCCTGGGCCTGGGCCCTGGGCCTGGGCCTGGGCCTGGGCCTGGGCCCTGGGCCTGGGCCTGGGCCTGGGCCTGGGCCTGGGCCTGGGCCTGGGCCTGGGCCTGGGCCTGGGCCTGGGCCCTGGGCCTGGGCCTGGGCCTGGGCCTGGGCCTGGGCCTGGGCCTGGGCCTGGGCCTGGGCCTGGGCCTGGGCCTGGGCCTGGGCCCTGGGCCTGGGCCTGGGCCTGGGCCTGGGCCTGGGCCTGGGCCTGGGCCTGGGCCTGGGCCTGGGCCTGGGCCTGGGCCTGGGCCCTGGGCCTGGGCCTGGGCCTGGGCCTGGGCCTGGGCCCTGGGCCTGGGCCTGGGCCTGGGCCTGGGCCTGGGCCTGGGCCTGGGCCTGGGCCCTGGGCCTGGGCCTGGGCCTGGGCCTGGGCCTGGGCCTGGGCCTGGGCCCTGGGCCTGGGCCTGGGCCTGGGCCTGGGCCTGGGCCTGGGCCCTGGGCCTGGGCCCTGGGCCTGGGCCTGGGCCTGGGCCTGGGCCCTGGGCCTGGGCCTGGGCCTGGGCCTGGGCCTGGGCCTGGGCCTGGGCCTGGGCCTGGGCCTGGGCCTGGGCCTGGGCCCTGGGCCTGGGCCTGGGCCTGGGCCTGGGCCTGGGCCTGGGCCTGGGCCTGGGCCTGGGCCCTGGGCCTGGGCCTGGGCCTGGGCCCTGGGCCTGGGCCTGGGCCCTGGGCCTGGGCCTGGGCCTGGGCCTGGGCCTGGGCCCTGGGCCTGGGCCTGGGCCTGGGCCTGGGCCTGGGCCTGGGCCTGGGCCCTGGGCCCTGGGCCTGGGCCTGGGCCTGGGCCTGGGCCTGGGCCTGGGCCTGGGCCTGGGCCTGGGCCTGGGCCTGGGCCTGGGCCTGGGCCTGGGCCCTGGGCCTGGGCCTGGGCCTGGGCCTGGGCCCTGGGCCTGGGCCTGGGCCTGGGCCCTGGGCCTGGGCCTGGGCCTGGGCCTGGGCCTGGGCCTGGGCCTGGGCCTGGGCCTGGGCCCTGGGCCTGGGCCTGGGCCTGGGCCTGGGCCTGGGCCTGGGCCTGGGCCTGGGCCCTGGGCCTGGGCCTGGGCCTGGGCCTGGGCCTGGGCCCTGGGCCTGGGCCTGGGCCTGGGCCTGGGCCTGGGCCTGGGCCTGGGCCTGGGCCTGGGCCTGGGCCTGGGCCTGGGCCTGGGCCTGGGCCTGGGCCTGGGCCTGGGCCTGGGCCTGGGCCTGGGCCTGGGCCTGGGCCTGGGCCTGGGCCTGGGCCCTGGGCCTGGGCCTGGGCCTGGGCCTGGGCCTGGGCCTGGGCCTGGGCCCTGGGCCTGGGCCTGGGCCTGGGCCTGGGCCTGGGCCTGGGCCTGGGCCTGGGCCCTGGGCCTGGGCCTGGGCCTGGGCCTGGGCCCTGGGCCTGGGCCTGGGCCCTGGGCCTGGGCCTGGGCCTGGGCCTGGGCCTGGGCCTGGGCCCTGGGCCCTGGGCCTGGGCCTGGGCCTGGGCCTGGGCCTGGGCCTGGGCCTGGGCCTGGGCCTGGGCCTGGGCCTGGGCCTGGGCCTGGGCCTGGGCCTGGGCCTGGGCCCTGGGCCTGGGCCTGGGCCTGGGCCTGGGCCTGGGCCTGGGCCTGGGCCTGGGCCTGGGCCCTGGGCCTGGGCCTGGGCCTGGGCCCTGGGCCTGGGCCTGGGCCTGGGCCTGGGCCTGGGCCTGGGCCTGGGCCCTGGGCCTGGGCCTGGGCCTGGGCCTGGGCCTGGGCCTGGGCCCTGGGCCTGGGCCTGGGCCTGGGCCTGGGCCTGGGCCTGGGCCCTGGGCCTGGGCCTGGGCCTGGGCCTGGGCCTGGGCCTGGGCCTGGGCCTGGGCCTGGGCCTGGGCCTGGGCCTGGGCCTGGGCCTGGGCCTGGGCCTGGGCCTGGGCCTGGGCCTGGGCCTGGGCCTGGGCCCTGGGCCTGGGCCTGGGCCTGGGCCTGGGCCTGGGCCTGGGCCTGGGCCTGGGCCCTGGGCCTGGGCCTGGGCCTGGGCCTGGGCCTGGGCCTGGGCCTGGGCCTGGGCCTGGGCCCTGGGCCTGGGCCTGGGCCCTGGGCCTGGGCCTGGGCCTGGGCCTGGGCCTGGGCCTGGGCCTGGGCCCTGGGCCTGGGCCTGGGCCTGGGCCTGGGCCTGGGCCTGGGCCTGGGCCTGGGCCTGGGCCCTGGGCCTGGGCCTGGGCCTGGGCCTGGGCCTGGGCCTGGGCCTGGGCCTGGGCCTGGGCCTGGGCCTGGGCCTGGGCCTGGGCCTGGGCCTGGGCCTGGGCCTGGGCCCTGGGCCTGGGCCTGGGCCTGGGCCTGGGCCTGGGCCCTGGGCCTGGGCCTGGGCCCTGGGCCTGGGCCTGGGCCTGGGCCTGGGCCTGGGCCTGGGCCTGGGCCTGGGCCCTGGGCCTGGGCCCTGGGCCTGGGCCTGGGCCTGGGCCTGGGCCTGGGCCTGGGCCTGGGCCTGGGCCTGGGCCTGGGCCTGGGCCTGGGCCTGGGCCTGGGCCTGGGCCCTGGGCCTGGGCCTGGGCCTGGGCCCTGGGCCTGGGCCTGGGCCTGGGCCTGGGCCTGGGCCTGGGCCTGGGCCTGGGCCTGGGCCTGGGCCTGGGCCTGGGCCTGGGCCTGGGCCTGGGCCCTGGGCCTGGGCCTGGGCCTGGGCCTGGGCCCTGGGCCTGGGCCTGGGCCTGGGCCTGGGCCTGGGCCTGGGCCTGGGCCTGGGCCTGGGCCTGGGCCTGGGCCTGGGCCTGGGCCTGGGCCTGGGCCTGGGCCTGGGCCTGGGCCTGGGCCTGGGCCTGGGCCCTGGGCCTGGGCCCTGGGCCTGGGCCTGGGCCTGGGCCTGGGCCCTGGGCCTGGGCCTGGGCCCTGGGCCTGGGCCTGGGCCCTGGGCCCTGGGCCTGGGCCTGGGCCTGGGCCTGGGCCTGGGCCTGGGCCTGGGCCCTGGGCCTGGGCCTGGGCCCTGGGCCTGGGCCTGGGCCTGGGCCTGGGCCTGGGCCCTGGGCCTGGGCCTGGGCCTGGGCCTGGGCCTGGGCCTGGGCCTGGGCCCTGGGCCTGGGCCTGGGCCTGGGCCTGGGCCCTGGGCCTGGGCCTGGGCCTGGGCCTGGGCCTGGGCCTGGGCCTGGGCCTGGGCCTGGGCCTGGGCCTGGGCCTGGGCCTGGGCCTGGGCCTGGGCCTGGGCCTGGGCCCTGGGCCTGGGCCTGGGCCTGGGCCTGGGCCTGGGCCTGGGCCTGGGCCTGGGCCTGGGCCTGGGCCTGGGCCTGGGCCTGGGCCTGGGCCTGGGCCTGGGCCTGGGCCTGGGCCTGGGCCTGGGCCTGGGCCTGGGCCTGGGCCTGGGCCTGGGCCTGGGCCTGGGCCTGGGCCTGGGCCTGGGCCTGGGCCCTGGGCCTGGGCCTGGGCCCTGGGCCTGGGCCTGGGCCTGGGCCTGGGCCTGGGCCTGGGCCTGGGCCCTGGGCCTGGGCCTGGGCCTGGGCCCTGGGCCTGGGCCTGGGCCTGGGCCTGGGCCTGGGCCTGGGCCTGGGCCTGGGCCCTGGGCCTGGGCCTGGGCCCTGGGCCTGGGCCTGGGCCTGGGCCTGGGCCTGGGCCCTGGGCCTGGGCCTGGGCCTGGGCCTGGGCCTGGGCCTGGGCCTGGGCCTGGGCCTGGGCCTGGGCCCTGGGCCTGGGCCTGGGCCTGGGCCCTGGGCCCTGGGCCTGGGCCTGGGCCTGGGCCTGGGCCTGGGCCTGGGCCTGGGCCCTGGGCCTGGGCCTGGGCCTGGGCCTGGGCCTGGGCCCTGGGCCTGGGCCTGGGCCCTGGGCCTGGGCCTGGGCCTGGGCCTGGGCCCTGGGCCTGGGCCTGGGCCTGGGCCTGGGCCTGGGCCTGGGCCTGGGCCTGGGCCTGGGCCTGGGCCTGGGCCCTGGGCCTGGGCCTGGGCCCTGGGCCTGGGCCTGGGCCCTGGGCCTGGGCCTGGGCCTGGGCCTGGGCCTGGGCCTGGGCCTGGGCCTGGGCCTGGGCCTGGGCCTGGGCCCTGGGCCTGGGCCTGGGCCTGGGCCTGGGCCTGGGCCTGGGCCTGGGCCTGGGCCTGGGCCTGGGCCTGGGCCTGGGCCTGGGCCTGGGCCTGGGCCTGGGCCTGGGCCTGGGCCTGGGCCTGGGCCCTGGGCCTGGGCCTGGGCCTGGGCCTGGGCCTGGGCCTGGGCCTGGGCCTGGGCCCTGGGCCTGGGCCTGGGCCTGGGCCTGGGCCTGGGCCTGGGCCTGGGCCCTGGGCCTGGGCCTGGGCCTGGGCCCTGGGCCTGGGCCTGGGCCTGGGCCTGGGCCTGGGCCTGGGCCCTGGGCCTGGGCCTGGGCCCTGGGCCTGGGCCTGGGCCTGGGCCTGGGCCCTGGGCCTGGGCCTGGGCCTGGGCCTGGGCCTGGGCCTGGGCCCTGGGCCTGGGCCTGGGCCTGGGCCTGGGCCTGGGCCTGGGCCTGGGCCTGGGCCTGGGCCTGGGCCTGGGCCCTGGGCCTGGGCCTGGGCCTGGGCCTGGGCCTGGGCCTGGGCCTGGGCCTGGGCCTGGGCCTGGGCCTGGGCCTGGGCCTGGGCCTGGGCCTGGGCCCTGGGCCTGGGCCTGGGCCCTGGGCCTGGGCCTGGGCCTGGGCCTGGGCCTGGGCCTGGGCCTGGGCCTGGGCCCTGGGCCTGGGCCTGGGCCTGGGCCCTGGGCCTGGGCCTGGGCCTGGGCCTGGGCCTGGGCCTGGGCCTGGGCCTGGGCCTGGGCCTGGGCCTGGGCCTGGGCCTGGGCCTGGGCCTGGGCCTGGGCCTGGGCCTGGGCCTGGGCCTGGGCCTGGGCCTGGGCCTGGGCCTGGGCCTGGGCCTGGGCCTGGGCCTGGGCCTGGGCCCTGGGCCTGGGCCTGGGCCTGGGCCCTGGGCCTGGGCCTGGGCCTGGGCCTGGGCCTGGGCCTGGGCCTGGGCCCTGGGCCTGGGCCTGGGCCTGGGCCTGGGCCTGGGCCTGGGCCTGGGCCCTGGGCCTGGGCCTGGGCCTGGGCCTGGGCCTGGGCCTGGGCCTGGGCCTGGGCCTGGGCCTGGGCCCTGGGCCTGGGCCTGGGCCTGGGCCTGGGCCTGGGCCTGGGCCTGGGCCTGGGCCTGGGCCCTGGGCCTGGGCCTGGGCCTGGGCCTGGGCCTGGGCCTGGGCCTGGGCCTGGGCCCTGGGCCTGGGCCTGGGCCTGGGCCTGGGCCTGGGCCTGGGCCTGGGCCTGGGCCTGGGCCTGGGCCTGGGCCTGGGCCTGGGCCTGGGCCTGGGCCCTGGGCCTGGGCCTGGGCCTGGGCCTGGGCCTGGGCCTGGGCCTGGGCCTGGGCCTGGGCCCTGGGCCTGGGCCTGGGCCTGGGCCCTGGGCCTGGGCCTGGGCCTGGGCCCTGGGCCTGGGCCTGGGCCCTGGGCCTGGGCCTGGGCCTGGGCCTGGGCCTGGGCCTGGGCCTGGGCCCTGGGCCTGGGCCCTGGGCCTGGGCCTGGGCCTGGGCCTGGGCCTGGGCCTGGGCCTGGGCCTGGGCCTGGGCCTGGGCCTGGGCCTGGGCCTGGGCCTGGGCCTGGGCCTGGGCCCTGGGCCTGGGCCCTGGGCCTGGGCCTGGGCCTGGGCCCTGGGCCTGGGCCTGGGCCTGGGCCTGGGCCCTGGGCCTGGGCCTGGGCCTGGGCCCTGGGCCTGGGCCTGGGCCTGGGCCCTGGGCCTGGGCCTGGGCCTGGGCCTGGGCCTGGGCCTGGGCCTGGGCCTGGGCCCTGGGCCTGGGCCTGGGCCCTGGGCCTGGGCCCTGGGCCTGGGCCTGGGCCTGGGCCTGGGCCCTGGGCCTGGGCCTGGGCCTGGGCCCTGGGCCCTGGGCCCTGGGCCTGGGCCTGGGCCCTGGGCCTGGGCCTGGGCCTGGGCCCTGGGCCTGGGCCTGGGCCTGGGCCTGGGCCCTGGGCCTGGGCCTGGGCCTGGGCCTGGGCCTGGGCCCTGGGCCTGGGCCCTGGGCCTGGGCCTGGGCCTGGGCCTGGGCCTGGGCCTGGGCCTGGGCCTGGGCCTGGGCCTGGGCCTGGGCCCTGGGCCTGGGCCTGGGCCTGGGCCTGGGCCTGGGCCTGGGCCTGGGCCTGGGCCTGGGCCCTGGGCCTGGGCCTGGGCCTGGGCCTGGGCCTGGGCCTGGGCCCTGGGCCTGGGCCTGGGCCTGGGCCTGGGCCTGGGCCTGGGCCTGGGCCTGGGCCTGGGCCCTGGGCCTGGGCCTGGGCCTGGGCCTGGGCCTGGGCCTGGGCCTGGGCCTGGGCCTGGGCCTGGGCCTGGGCCTGGGCCTGGGCCTGGGCCCTGGGCCCTGGGCCTGGGCCTGGGCCTGGGCCTGGGCCTGGGCCTGGGCCTGGGCCTGGGCCTGGGCCTGGGCCTGGGCCCTGGGCCTGGGCCTGGGCCTGGGCCTGGGCCTGGGCCCTGGGCCTGGGCCTGGGCCTGGGCCTGGGCCCTGGGCCTGGGCCTGGGCCTGGGCCTGGGCCTGGGCCTGGGCCTGGGCCTGGGCCTGGGCCTGGGCCTGGGCCTGGGCCTGGGCCTGGGCCTGGGCCTGGGCCTGGGCCTGGGCCTGGGCCTGGGCCTGGGCCTGGGCCTGGGCCCTGGGCCTGGGCCTGGGCCTGGGCCTGGGCCTGGGCCCTGGGCCTGGGCCTGGGCCTGGGCCTGGGCCTGGGCCTGGGCCTGGGCCTGGGCCCTGGGCCTGGGCCTGGGCCTGGGCCTGGGCCTGGGCCTGGGCCTGGGCCTGGGCCTGGGCCCTGGGCCTGGGCCTGGGCCCTGGGCCTGGGCCTGGGCCTGGGCCTGGGCCTGGGCCTGGGCCTGGGCCCTGGGCCTGGGCCCTGGGCCTGGGCCTGGGCCTGGGCCCTGGGCCTGGGCCTGGGCCTGGGCCTGGGCCTGGGCCCTGGGCCTGGGCCTGGGCCTGGGCCTGGGCCTGGGCCTGGGCCCTGGGCCTGGGCCTGGGCCTGGGCCTGGGCCTGGGCCTGGGCCTGGGCCCTGGGCCTGGGCCCTGGGCCTGGGCCTGGGCCCTGGGCCTGGGCCTGGGCCTGGGCCCTGGGCCTGGGCCTGGGCCTGGGCCTGGGCCTGGGCCCTGGGCCTGGGCCTGGGCCCTGGGCCTGGGCCTGGGCCTGGGCCTGGGCCTGGGCCTGGGCCTGGGCCCTGGGCCTGGGCCTGGGCCTGGGCCTGGGCCTGGGCCCTGGGCCTGGGCCCTGGGCCCTGGGCCTGGGCCTGGGCCTGGGCCTGGGCCCTGGGCCTGGGCCTGGGCCTGGGCCCTGGGCCTGGGCCTGGGCCTGGGCCTGGGCCTGGGCCTGGGCCCTGGGCCTGGGCCTGGGCCCTGGGCCTGGGCCTGGGCCTGGGCCTGGGCCCTGGGCCTGGGCCTGGGCCTGGGCCTGGGCCTGGGCCTGGGCCTGGGCCTGGGCCCTGGGCCTGGGCCTGGGCCCTGGGCCTGGGCCTGGGCCTGGGCCTGGGCCCTGGGCCTGGGCCTGGGCCTGGGCCTGGGCCTGGGCCTGGGCCTGGGCCCTGGGCCTGGGCCTGGGCCTGGGCCCTGGGCCTGGGCCTGGGCCTGGGCCTGGGCCTGGGCCTGGGCCTGGGCCTGGGCCTGGGCCTGGGCCCTGGGCCTGGGCCTGGGCCCTGGGCCTGGGCCTGGGCCTGGGCCTGGGCCTGGGCCCTGGGCCTGGGCCTGGGCCTGGGCCTGGGCCTGGGCCTGGGCCTGGGCCTGGGCCTGGGCCCTGGGCCTGGGCCCTGGGCCTGGGCCTGGGCCTGGGCCTGGGCCTGGGCCTGGGCCTGGGCCTGGGCCTGGGCCCTGGGCCTGGGCCCTGGGCCCTGGGCCTGGGCCTGGGCCTGGGCCTGGGCCTGGGCCCTGGGCCTGGGCCCTGGGCCTGGGCCTGGGCCTGGGCCCTGGGGCCCTGGGGCCTGGGCCCTGGGCCCTGGGCCCTGGGCCCTGGGCCCTGGGCCACTGGGCCCTGGGCCTGGGCCCTGGGCCTGGGCCCTGGGCCCTAGGGCCTGGGCCACTGGGCCCTGGGCCCTGGGCCTGGGCCCTGGGCCCTGGGCCCCTGGGCCTGAGCCTGGGCCCTAGGGACTGGGCCCTAGGCCTGACAGTCAAGGCCTAGGGCTCTGAGGGCCCAAGCCCATGAGCCTGCGGACAGGGCCTGGGCTCTCAGGCCCTGTGCCATGTGCCCTAGGCCCTAGGCCCTAGGCCCTAGGCCCAGGCCCTGGGCCACTAGGGCACTGGGGACCTGAGCCAGAACCAGGACCCGCCAGACCCTAGGCCCAAAACCCTAAACCCTAAAACTCTAAACCCTTAAACCCTAAACTTTTTTTTTTAAACAGTCTAATAGACTGATGGATTAAAAAGTGGAATGTGCATGGAATCTGCCCGGCCTGTTACAACTTATTCAAGCCTAAGGTAGTGGGTTGTTCGCCACTTTACAGCTATCCTAAAAAGAGAAAGCCTAAAATGGCTTTACAAGAAACCCAAAAGGAACAGAAAATAAGAACCTCGGGACAAAGGCCCTTTAAAAAATAACAATGAAAGCCCTAGCCTGCAAGGCGCGATTGAGCTGAGTATGAGCGAAGCTCACAGGAGCAAGGCTCTTTTTTTGGGCCCAGGCGCAAAGGCCCTTTGAAGTGGTCTGCTGGGCCCCTTGTTTTAACTCCCGCAGCTAACAAAACCCATTGGTTCAGTTTTCTTCCCTGAGCCCACTGCCCTGTTGAAGATCAATACCCCATCGTGCTAACACTTCATTTGTAACTGTGTGTCGATCCTCCATGCTGGCAAGCTTCAATCTGATTGTGCTTAGAATTTCCTCACTTTTCGTCAACAGTGAGCTGAATTGGTTGTTGAAAGTTCGGGCATTCCGTTCGTACCATATGTGGTAAACAGTAGTTGCCAGTATCATGCAAGGGATACGATGGCTAGCTACTCCCTTACAATTGAAGCGTTTTGCTCCCCATTCCCAAACCTGGTTCCATGGGATGTCCTCCGACCACTTAATGGTATTTCTCACATTGACCATTCTCCACACTTCCTGAGCATAGTGGCATTGGAAGCAAAGATGGTTATGGGTCTCTGGGTGTCTATTGCAAAGTTTGCAAAGATTTTTATGATTCCTCCCTTCTCCCTCCATATGTTCTGTCTAGAGTTCGAAGGCGCCCTTTGATGGCTAGCCACAAAGTAAAGGAGTGCCTAGGTATGTGCCATGGGTGGCACAATATAAATGAGTATGCCACTTTGGGATGAGGAGTTCTCAAAAGATTCCATGCAGAGCTAACTGAGAATTTTCCTGACGCCGTGCCCTTCCCATATATACTGGTCATTCTCTTCTATATTTGGTTGACCAATCCGACCCCTCCATCTGTGTAAAATATCTGGCATGTTCGAACTATTGGTAGGTAAGTTCAACCACATGCCGCGATTTGAGGTAATCCGAGAATTTTTTTTCGACGCTTAAATTTATTGGGTGCTTTTGATATTCATTGGTTTGATTATAAAGCATATATTTATCAAACTGAATAATGACCTTGACTATCAATGACTCTTTTGTTAAGCGTGACTGGTTTTTCGGGGGCTATAAAATACGGGTCCTGAAATGGTCCGTGGATTTTGTCCCCGAGAAAGAATCATCTATTGTGCCATCTCTATGAAGGAGCCGCTCTATTGAATCTGGCAAAGTCACTTGGGCCC
>JAPFFM010000105.1:0-54365 GCA_029228605.1 Salix koriyanagi | reverse complement strand
TAACCTTGTTCATATCGAATCCCTTTTAGTTGGTATTAGACTTCAAATTTATGGTTAATAGACTTTTCCCCCCAAAATGATAGAACTTGGTTTTTGGAGGGGGTGTTAGCCTTGGATTTTCGGACAAATTGGTCCTGACTCGACGATCCCCATTTTAAATGAGTATTAGCCTTAGATTTATAACCTTGTTCATATCCAATCCCATTTAGTTGGTATTAGACTTCAAATTTATGGATAATAGACTTTTCCCCCAAACATGATTGAACTTGGTTTTTGGAGGGGGTGTTAGCCTTGGATTTTTGGACAAATTGGTCCTGACTCTACCAGCCCCATTTTAAATGAGTATTAGCCTTAGATTTCTAACCTTGTTCATATCCAAACCCTTTTAGTTGGTATTAGACTTCAAATTTATGGGTAATAGACTTTTCCCCCAAAAATGATTGAACTTGGTTTTTGGACGGGGTGTTAGCCTTGCATTTTCAGACAAATTGATCATGACTCCACGATCCCCATTTTTAATGAGTATTAGCCTTATATTTCTAACCTTGTTCATATCCAATCCCTTTTAGTTGGTATTAGACTTCAAATTTATGGGTAATAGACTTTTCCCCCAAACATGATTGAACTTGGTTTTTGTTGGGGGTGTTAGCCTTGGATTTTTGGACAAATTGGTCCTGACTCTACCAGCCCCATTTTAAATGAGTATTAGCCTTAGATTTCTAACCTTGTTCATATCCAAACCCTTTTAGTTGGTATTAGACTTCAAATTTATGGGTAATAGACTTTTCCCCCAAAAATGATTGAACTTGGTTTTTGGACGGTGTGTTAGCCTTGGATTTTCGGACAAATTGGTCATGACTCCACGATCCCCATTTTTAAATGAGTATTAGCCTTAGATTTCTAACCTTGTTCATATCCAATCCCTTTTAGTTGGTATTAGACTTCAAATTTATGGGTAATAGACTTTTCCCCCCAAACATGATTGAACTTGGTTTTTGAGAGGGGTGTTAGCCTTGGATTTTTCGGACAAATTGGTCCCTGACTCTACGAGCCCCATTTTAAATGAGTATTAGCCTTAGATTTCTAACCTTGTTCATATCCAAGCCCTTTTAGTTGGTATTAGACTTCAAATTTATGGGTAATAGACTTTTCCCCCAAAATGATAGAACTTGGTTTTTGGAGGGGGTGTTAGCCTTGGATTTTCGGACAAATTGGTCCTCACTTGACGAGCCCCATTTTAAATGAGTATTAGCCTTAGATTTCTAACCTTGTTCATATCCAATACCTTTTAGTTGGTATTAGACTTCAAATTTATGGGTAATAGACTTTTCCCCCAAAAATGATTGAACTTGGTTTTTGGAGGGGTGTTAGCCTTGGATTTTCGGACAAATTGGTCCTGACTCGACGAGCCCCATTTTAAATGAGTATTAGCCTTAGATTTCTAACCTTGTTCATATCCAATCCCTTTTAGTTGGTATTAGACTTCAAATTTATGGGTAATAGACTTTTCCCCCCAAAATGATAGAACTTGGTTTTTGGAGGGGGTGTTAGCCTTGGATTTTCAGACAAATTGGTCATGACTCGACGAGCCCCATTTTAAATGAGTATTAGCCTTAGATTTCTAACCTTGTTCATATCCAATCACCTTTTAGTTGGTATTAGACTTCAAATTTATGGGTAATAGACTTTTCCCCCAAAAATGATTGAACTTGGTTTTTGGAGGGGGTGTTAGCCTTGGATTTTCGGACAAATTGGTCCTGACTCGACGAGCCCCATTTTAAATGAGTATTAGCCTTAGATTTCTAACCTTGTTCATATCCAATCCCTTTTAGTTGGTATTAGACTTCAAATTTATGGGTAATAGACTTTTCCCCCCCAAAAATGATTGAACTTGGTTTTTGGAGGGGGTGTTAGCCTTGGATTTTCGGACAAATTGGTCCTGACTTGACGAGCCCCATTTTAAATGAGTATTAGCCTTAGATTTCTAACCTTGTTCATATCCAATACCTTTTAGTTGGTATTAGACTTCAAATTTATGGGTAATAGACTTTTCCCCCAAAAATGATTGAACTTGGTTTTTGGAGGGGGTGTTAGCCTTGGATTTTTCGGACAAATTGGTCATGACTTCGACGAGCCCCATTTTAAATGAGTATTAGCCTTAGATTTCTAACCTTGTTCATATCCAATCCCTTTTAGTTGGTATTAGACTTCAAATTTATGGGTAATAGACTTTTCCCCCCAAAATGATTGAACTTGGTTTTTGGAGGGGTGTTAGCCTTGGATTTTCGGACAAATTGGTCACGACTTCGACGAGCCCCATTTTAAATGAGTATTAGCCTTAGATTTCTAACCTTGTTCATATCCAATCCCTTTTAGTTGGTATTAGACTTCAAATTTATGGGTAATAGACTTTTCCCCCCAAAATGATAGAACTTGGTTTTTGGAGGGGTGTTAGCCTTGGATTTTCGGACAAATTGGTCACGACTTCACGAGCCCCATTTTAAATGAGTATTAGCCTTAGATTTCTAACCTTGTTCATATCCAATCCCTTTTAGTTGGTATTAGACTTCAAATTTATGGGTAATAGACTTTTCCCCCCAAAAATGATAGAACTTGGTTTTTGGAGGGGGTGTTAGCCTTGGATTTTTCGGACAAATTGGTCACGACTCGACGAGCCCCCATTTTAAATGAGTATTAGCCTTAGATTTCTAACCTTGTTCATATCCAATCCCATTTTAGTTGGTATTAGACTTCAAATTTATGGGTAATAGACTTTTCCCCCAAAACATGATTGAACTTGGTTTTTGGAGGGGTGTTAGCCTTGGATTTTTCGGACAAATTGGTCCCGACTCTACGAGCCCCATTTTAAATGAGTATTAGCCTTAGATTTCTAACCTTGTTCATATCCAATACCCTTTTAGTTGGTATTAGACTTCAAATTTATGGGTAATAGACTTTTCCCCCAAAAATGATAGAACTTGGTTTTTGGACGGGGGTGTTAGCCTTGGATTTTTCGGACAAATTGGTCATGACTCCACGAGCCCCATTTTTAAATGAGTATTAGCCTTAGATTTCTAACCTTGTTCATATCCAATCCCTTTTAGTTGGTATTAGACTTCAAATTTATGGGTAATAGACTTTTCCCCCAAACATGATTGAACTTGGTTTTTGGAGGGGTGTTAGCCTTGGATTTTTCGGACAAATTGGTCCCTGACTCTACGAGCCCCATTTTAAATGAGTATTAGCCTTAGATTTCTAACCTTGTTCATATCCAATACCCTTTTAGTTGGTATTAGACTTCAAATTTATGGGTAATAGACTTTTCCCCCCAAAAATGATTGAACTTGGTTTTTGGACGGGGTGTTAGCCTTGGATTTTCGGACAAATTGGTCATGACTCCACGAGCCCCATTTTTAAATGAGTATTAGCCTTAGATTTCTAACCTTGTTCATATCCAATCCCTTTTAGTTGGTATTAGACTTCAAATTTATGGGTAATAGACTTTTCCCCCAAAACATGATTGAACTTGGTTTTTTGGAGGGGGTGTTAGCCTTGGATTTTCGGACAAATTGGTCCCGACTCTCACGAGCCCCATTTTAAATGAGTATTAGCCTTAGATTTCTAACCTTGTTCATATCCAATCCCTTTTAGTTGGTATTAGACTTCAAATTTATGGGTAATAGACTTTTCCCCCCAAAAATGATAGAACTTGGTTTTTGGAGGGGGTGTTAGCCTTGGATTTTCGGACAAATTGGTCCTGACTTGACGAGCCCCATTTTAAATGAGTATTAGCCTTAGATTTCTAACCTTGTTCATATCCAATACCTTTTAGTTGGTATTAGACTTCAAATTTATGGGTAATAGACTTTTCCCCCAAAAATGATTGAACTTGGTTTTTGGAGGGGGTGTTAGCCTTGGATTTTTCGGACAAATTGGTCTCGACTCGACGAGCCCCATTTTAAATGAGTATTAGCCTTAGATTTCTAACCTTGTTCATATCCAATCCCTTTTAGTTGGTATTAGACTTCAAATTTATGGGTAATAGACTTTTCCCCCCAAAAATGATAGAACTTGGTTTTTGGAGGGGTGTTAGCCTTGGATTTTCGGACAAATTGGTCATGACTCGACGAGCCCCATTTTAAATGAGTATTAGCCTTAGATTTCTAACCTTGTTCATATCCAATACCCTTTTAGTTGGTATTAGACTTCAAATTTATGGGTAATAGACTTTTCCCCCAAAAATGATAGAACTTGGTTTTTGGAGGGGGTGTTAGCCTTGGATTTTTCGGACAAATTGGTCACGACTTCACGAGCCCCATTTTAAATGAGTATTAGCCTTAGATTTCTAACCTTGTTCATATCCAATCCCTTTTAGTTGGTATTAGACTTCAAATTTATGGGTAATAGACTTTTCCCCCCAAAAATGATAGAACTTGGTTTTTGGAGGGGGTGTTAGCCTTGGATTTTTCGGACAAATTGGTCTCGACTCGATGAGCCCCATTTTAAATGAGTATTAGCCTTAGATTTCTAACCTTGTTCATATCCAATCCCTTTTAGTTGGTATTAGACTTCAAATTTATGGGTAATAGACTTTTCCCCCCAAAAATGATAGAACTTGGTTTTTGGAGGGGGTGTTAGCCTTGGATTTTTCGGACAAATTGGTCATGACTCCACGAGCCCCATTTTAAATGAGTATTAGCCTTAGATTTCTAACCTTGTTCATATCCAATACCTTTTAGTTGGTATTAGACTTCAAATTTATGGGTAATAGACTTTTCCCCCAAAAATGATTGAACTTGGTTTTTGGAGGGGGTGTTAGCCTTGGATTTTTCGGACAAATTGGTCCCTGACTCGATGAGCCCCATTTTAAATGAGTATTAGCCTTAGATTTCTAACCTTGTTCATATCCAATCCCTTTTAGTTGGTATTAGACTTCAAATTTATGGGTAATAGACTTTTCCCCCCAAAATGATAGAACTTGGTTTTTGGAGGGGGTGTTAGCCTTGGATTTTCGGACAAATTGGTCACGACTCGACGAGCCCCATTTTAAATGAGTATTAGCCTTAGATTTCTAACCTTGTTCATATCCAATCCCTTTTAGTTGGTATTAGACTTCAAATTTATGGGTAATAGACTTTTCCCCCCAAAAATGATTGAACTTGGTTTTTGGAGGGTGTTAGCCTTGGATTTTCGGACAAATTGGTCATGACTCCACGAGCCCCATTTTTAAATGAGTATTAGCCTTAGATTTCTAACCTTGTTCATATCCAATCCCTTTTAGTTGGTATTAGACTTCAAATTTATGGGTAATAGACTTTTCCCCCCAAAAATGATTGAACTTGGTTTTTGGAGGGGGTGTTAGCCTTGGATTTTCGGACAAATTGGTCTGACTCACGAGCCCCATTTTAAATGAGTATTAGCCTTAGATTTCTAACCTTGTTCATATCCAATCCCTTTTAGTTGGTATTAGACTTCAAATTTATGGGTAATAGACTTTTCCCCCCAAAAATGATAGAACTTGGTTTTTGGAGGGGGTGTTAGCCTTGGATTTTCGGACAAATTGGTCTTGACTTGACGAGCCCCATTTTAAATGAGTATTAGCCTTAGATTTCTAACCTTGTTCATATCCAATACCTTTTAGTTGGTATTAGACTTCAAATTTATGGGTAATAGACTTTTCCCCCCAAAAATGATAGAACTTGGTTTTTGGAGGGGGTGTTAGCCTTGGATTTTCGGACAAATTGGTCTCGACTTCGACGAGCCCCATTTTAAATGAGTATTAGCCTTAGATTTCTAACCTTGTTCATATCCAATACCCTTTTAGTTGGTATTAGACTTCAAATTTATGGGTAATAGACTTTTCCCCCCAAAAATGATTGAACTTGGTTTTTGGAGGGGGTGTTAGCCTTGGATTTTCGGACAAATTGGTCCTGACTCGACGAGCCCCATTTTAAATGAGTATTAGCCTTAGATTTCTAACCTTGTTCATATCCAATCCCTTTTAGTTGGTATTAGACTTCAAATTTATGGGTAATAGACTTTTCCCCCAAAAATGATAGAACTTGGTTTTTGGAGGGGGTGTTAGCCTTGGATTTTTCGGACAAATTGGTCCCGACTCGACGAGCCCCATTTTAAATGAGTATTAGCCTTAGATTTCTAACCTTGTTCATATCCAATCCCTTTTAGTTGGTATTAGACTTCAAATTTATGGGTAATAGACTTTTCCCCCCAAAAATGATTGAACTTGGTTTTTGGAGGGGGTGTTAGCCTTGGATTTTCGGACAAATTGGTCCCTGACTCGACGAGCCCCATTTTAAATGAGTATTAGCCTTAGATTTCTAACCTTGTTCATATCCAATCCCTTTTAGTTGGTATTAGACTTCAAATTTATGGGTAATAGACTTTTCCCCCAAAAATGATTGAACTTGGTTTTTGGAGGGGTGTTAGCCTTGGATTTTTAGGACAAATTGGTCTTGACTTGACGAGCCCCATTTTAAATGAGTATTAGCCTTAGATTTCTAACCTTGTTCATATCCAATACCTTTTAGTTGGTATTAGACTTCAAATTTATGGGTAATAGACTTTTCCCCCAAAAATGATTGAACTTGGTTTTTGGAGGGGGTGTTAGCCTTGGATTTTTCGGACAAATTGGTCACGACTCGACGAGCCCCATTTTAAATGAGTATTAGCCTTAGATTTCTAACCTTGTTCATATCCAATCCCTTTTAGTTGGTATTAGACTTCAAATTTATGGGTAATAGACTTTTCCCCCCAAAAATGATTGAACTTGGTTTTTGGACGGGGTGTTAGCCTTGGATTTTCGGACAAATTGGTCATGACTCCACGAGCCCCATTTTTAAATGAGTATTAGCCTTATATTTCTAACCTTGTTCATATCCAATCCCTTTTAGTTGGTATTAGACTTCAAATTTATGGGTAATAGACTTTTCCCCCAAACATGATTGAACTTGGTTTTTGGGAGGGGGTGTTAGCCTTGGATTTTCGGACAAATTGGTCCTGACTCTACGAGCCCCATTTTAAATGAGTATTAGCCTTAGATTTCTAACCTTGTTCATATCCAATCCCTTTTAGTTGGTATTAGACTTCAAATTTATGGGTAATAGACTTTTCCCCCAAAAATGATAGAACTTGGTTTTTGGAGGGGGTGTTAGCCTTGGATTTTCGGACAAATTGGTCCTGACTTGACGAGCCCCATTTTAAATGAGTATTAGCCTTAGATTTCTAACCTTGTTCATATCCAATACCTTTTAGTTGGTATTAGACTTCAAATTTATGGGTAATAGACTTTTCCCCCCAAAAATGATAGAACTTGGTTTTTGGAGGGGGTGTTAGCCTTGGATTTTCGGACAAATTGGTCTCGACTCGACGAGCCCCATTTTAAATGAGTATTAGCCTTAGATTTCTAACCTTGTTCATATCCAATCCCTTTTAGTTGGTATTAGACTTCAAATTTATGGGTAATAGACTTTTCCCCCCAAAAATGATAGAACTTGGTTTTTGGAGGGGTGTTAGCGTTGGATTTTCGGACAAATTGGTCACGACTCGACGAGCCCCATTTTAAATGAGTATTAGCCTTAGATTTCTAACCTTGTTCATATCCAATCCCTTTTAGTTGGTATTAGACTTCAAATTTATGGGTAATAGACTTTTCCCCCCAAAAATGATTGAACTTGGTTTTTGGAGGGGGTGTTAGCCTTGGATTTTCGGACAAATTGGTCCTGACTCGACGAGCCCCATTTTAAATGAGTATTAGCCTTAGATTTCTAACCTTGTTCATATCCAATCCCTTTTAGTTGGTATTAGACTTCAAATTTATGGGTAATAGACTTTTCCCCCAAAAATGATTGAACTTGGTTTTTGGAGGGGGTGTTAGCCTTGGATTTTCGGACAAATTGGTCTTGACTCGACGAGCCCCATTTTAAATGAGTATTAGCCTTAGATTTCTAACCTTGTTCATATCCAATCCCTTTTAGTTGGTATTAGACTTCAAATTTATGGGTAATAGACTTTTCCCCCCAAACATGATTGAACTTGGTTTTTGGAGGGGGTGTTAGCCTTGGATTTTCGGACAAATTGGTCTTGACTTGACGAGCCCCATTTTAAATGAGTATTAGCCTTAGATTTCTAACCTTGTTCATATCCAATACCTTTTAGTTGGTATTAGACTTCAAATTTATGGGTAATAGACTTTTCCCCCAAAAATGATTGAACTTGGTTTTTGGACGGGGGTGTTAGCCTTGGATTTTCGGACAAATTGGTCACGACTCGACGAGGCCCCATTTTAAATGAGTATTAGCCTTAGATTTCTAACCTTGTTCATATCCAATCCCTTTTAGTTGGTATTAGACTTCAAATTTATGGGTAATAGACTTTTTCCCCCAAAAATGATTGAACTTGGTTTTTGGGAGGGGGTGTTAGCCTTGGATTTTCGGACAAATTGGTCACGACTTCGACGAGCCCCATTTTAAATGAGTATTAGCCTTAGATTTCTAACCTTGTTCATATACAATCCCTTTTAGTTGGTATTAGACTTCAAATTTATGGGTAATAGACTTTTCCCCCCAAAAATGATAGAACTTGGTTTTTGGAGGGGGTGTTAGCCTTGGATTTTCGGACAAATTGGTCACGACTCGACGAGCCCCATTTTAAATGAGTATTAGCCTTAGATTTCTAACCTTGTTCATATCCAATCCCTTTTAGTTGGTATTAGACTTCAAATTTATGGGTAATAGACTTTTCCCCCCAAAAATGATAGAACTTGGTTTTTGGAGGGGGGTGTTAGCCTTGGATTTTCGGACAAATTGGTCTCGACTCGACGAGCCCCATTTTAAATGAGTATTAGCCTTAGATTTCTAACCTTGTTCATATCCAATCCCTTTTAGTTGGTATTAGACTTCAAATTTATGGGTAATAGACTTTTCCCCCCAAAAATGATTGAACTTGGTTTTTGGAGGGGGTGTTAGCCTTGGATTTTTCGGACAAATTGGTCCCTGACTCTACGAGCCCCATTTTAAATGAGTATTAGCCTTAGATTTCTAACCTTGTTCATATCCAATCCCTTTTAGTTGGTATTAGACTTCAAATTTATGGGTAATAGACTTTTCCCCCCAAAAATGATATGAACTTGGTTTTTGGAGGGGGTGTTAGCCTTGGATTTTTCGGACAAATTGGTCATGACTCCACGAGCCCCATTTTAAATGAGTATTAGCCTTAGATTTCTAACCTTGTTCATATCCAATACCTTTTAGTTGGTATTAGACTTCAAATTTATGGGTAATAGACTTTTCCCCACAAAAATGATTGAACTTGGTTTTTGGAGGGGGTGTTAGCCTTGGATTTTCGGACAAATTGGTCATGACTCCACGAGCCCCATTTTTAAATGAGTATTAGCCTTAGATTTCTAACCTTGTTCATATCCAATCCCTTTTAGTTGGTATTAGACTTCAAATTTATGGGTAATAGACTTTTCCCCCCAAAAATGATTGAACTTGGTTTTTGGAGGGGTGTTAGCCTTGGATTTTCGGACAAATTGGTCACGACTCTACGAGCCCCATTTTAAATGAGTATTAGCCTTAGATTTCTAACCTTGTTCATATCCAATCCCTTTTAGTTGGTATTAGACTTCAAATTTATGGGTAATAGACTTTTCCCCCAAAAATGATAGAACTTGGTTTTTTGGAGGGGGTGTTAGCCTTGGATTTTTCGGACAAATTGGTCATGACTTCGACGAGCCCCCATTTTAAATGAGTATTAGCCTTAGATTTCTAACCTTGTTCATATCCAATACCTTTTAGTTGGTATTAGACTTCAAATTTATGGGTAATAGACTTTTCCCCCCAAAAATGATTGAACTTGGTTTTTGGAGGGGTGTTAGCCTTGGATTTTCGGACAAATTGGTCTGACTCGACGAGCCCCATTTTAAATGAGTATTAGCCTTAGATTTCTAACCTTGTTCATATCCAATCCCTTTTAGTTGGTATTAGACTTCAAATTTATGGGTAATAGACTTTTCCCCCCAAAATGATAGAACTTGGTTTTTGGAGGGGGTGTTAACCTTGGATTTTCGGACAAATTGGTTCTGACTCGACGAGCCCCATTTTAAATGAGTATTAGCTTTAGATTTCTAACCTTGTTCATATCCAATCCCTTTTAGTTGGTATTAGACTTCAAATTTATGGGTAATAGACTTTTCCCCCAAAAATGATAGAACTTGGTTTTTGGAGGGGGTGTTAGCCTTGGATTTTCGGACAAATTGGTCCTGACTTCACGAGCCCTATTTTAAATGAGTATTAGCCTTAGATTTCTAACCTTGTTCATATCGAATCCCTTTTAGTTGGTATTAGACTTCAAATTTATGGGTAATAGACTTTTCCCCCCAAAATGATAGAACTTGGTTTTTGGAGGGGGTGTTAGCCTTGGATTTTTCGGACAAATTGGTCACGACTCGACGAGCCCCATTTTAAATGAGTATTAGCCTTAGATTTCTAACCTTGTTCATATCCAATCCCTTTTAGTTGGTATTAGACTTCAAATTTATGGGTAATAGACTTTTCCCCCAAAACATGATTGAACTTGGTTTTTGGAGGGGGTGTTAGCCTTGGATTTTTCGGACAAATTGGTCTTGACTTGACGAGCCCCATTTTAAATGAGTATTAGCCTTAGATTTCTAACCTTGTTCATATCCAATACCCTTTTAGTTGGTATTAGACTTCAAATTTATGGGTAATAGACTTTTCCCCCCAAAAATGATTGAACTTGGTTTTTGGAGGGGGTGTTAGCCTTGGATTTTCGGACAAATTGGTCCTGACTCGACGAGCCCCATTTTAAATGAGTATTAGCCTTAGATTTCTAACCTTGTTCATATCCAATCCCTTTTAGTTGGTATTAGACTTCAAATTTATGGGTAATAGACTTTTCCCCCCAAAATGATAGAACTTGGTTTTTGGAGGGGGTGTTAGCCTTGGATTTTCGGACAAATTGGTCTTGACTTGACGAGCCCCATTTTAAATGAGTATTAGCCTTAGATTTCTAACCTTGTTCATATCCAATACCTTTTAGTTGGTATTAGACTTCAAATTTATGGGTAATAGACTTTTCCCCCAAAAATGATAGAACTTGGTTTTTGGAGGGGGTGTTAGCCTTGGATTTTCGGACAAATTGGTCATGACTCGACGAGCCCCATTTTAAATGAGTATTAGCCTTAGATTTCTAACCTTGTTCATATCCAATCCCTTTTAGTTGGTATTAGACTTCAAATTTATGGGTAATAGACTTTTCCCCCCAAAAATGATAGAACTTGGTTTTTGGAGGGGGATGTTAGCCTTGGATTTTCGGACAAATTGGTCACGACTCGACGAGCCCCATTTTAAATGAGTATTAGCCTTAGATTTCTAACCTTGTTCATATCCAATCCCTTTTAGTTGGTATTAGACTTCAAATTTATGGGTAATAGACTTTTCCCCCAAAAATGATAGAACTTGGTTTTTGGAGGGGGTGTTAGCCTTGGATTTTCGGACAAATTGGTCCTGACTCGACGAGCCCCATTTTAAATGAGTATTAGCCTTAGATTTCTAACCTTGTTCATATCCAATCCCTTTTAGTTGGTATTAGACTTCAAATTTATGGGTAATAGACTTTCCCCCCAAAAATGATAGAACTTGGTTTTTGGAGGGGGTGTTAGCCTTGGATTTTCGGACAAATTGGTCTTGACTCGACGAGCCCCATTTTAAATGAGTATTAGCCTTAGATTTCTAACCTTGTTCATATCCAATCCCTTTTAGTTGGTATTAGACTTCAAATTTATGGGTAATAGACTTTTCCCCCCAAAAATGATAGAACTTGGTTTTTGGAGGGGGTGTTAGCCTTGGATTTTTCGGACAAATTGGTCTTGACTTGACGAGCCCCATTTTAAATGAGTATTAGCCTTAGATTTCTAACCTTGTTCATATACAATCCCTTTTAGTTGGTATTAGACTTCAAATTTATGGGTAATAGACTTTTCCCCCAAAAATGATAGAACTTGGTTTTTGGAGGGGTGTTAGCCTTGGATTTTCGGACAAATTGGTCACGACTTCGACGAGCCCCATTTTAAATGAGTATTAGCCTTAGATTTCTAACCTTGTTCATATCCAATCCCTTTTAGTTGGTATTAGACTTCAAATTTATGGGTAATAGACTTTTCCCCCAAAAATGATTGAACTTGGTTTTTGGAGGGGGTGTTAGCCTTGGATTTTTCGGACAAATTGGTCATGACTTCACGAGCCCCATTTTAAATGAGTATTAGCCTTAGATTTCTAACCTTGTTCATATCCAATACCTTTTTAGTTGGTATTAGACTTCAAATTTATGGGTAATAGACTTTTCCCCCAAAAATGATTGAACTTGGTTTTTGGAGGGGGTGTTAGCCTTGGATTTTTCGGACAAATTGGTCCCGACTTCACGAGCCCCATTTTAAATGAGTATTAGCCTTAGATTTCTAACCTTGTTCATATCCAATCCCTTTTAGTTGGTATTAGACTTCAAATTTATGGGTAATAGACTTTTCCCCCAAAAATGATTGAACTTGGTTTTTGGAGGGGGGTGTTAGCCTTGGATTTTCGGACAAATTGGTCTGACTTGACGAGCCCCATTTTAAATGAGTATTAGCCTTAGATTTCTAACCTTGTTCATATACAATCCCTTTTAGTTGGTATTAGACTTCAAATTTATGGGTAATAGACTTTTTCCCCCAAAAATGATTGAACTTGGTTTTTGGAGGGGGTGTTAGCCTTGGATTTTTCGGACAAATTGGTCACGACTCGGCGAGCCCCATTTTAAATGAGTATTAGCCTTAGATTTCTAACCTTGTTCATATACAATCCCTTTTAGTTGGTATTAGACTTCAAATTTATGGGTAATAGACTTTTCCCCCCAAAAATGATAGAACTTGGTTTTTGGAGGGGGTGTTAGCCTTGGATTTTCGGACAAATTGGTCATGACTCGACGAGCCCCATTTTAAATGAGTATTAGCCTTAGATTTCTAACCTTGTTCATATCCAATCCCTTTTAGTTGGTATTAGACTTCAAATTTATGGGTAATAGACTTTTCCCCCCAAAAATGATAGAACTTGGTTTTTGGAGGGGGTGTTAGCCTTGGATTTTTCGGACAAATTGGTCACGACTTCGACGAGCCCCATTTTAAATGAGTATTAGCCTTAGATTTTCTAACCTTGTTCATATCCAATACCTTTTAGTTGGTATTAGACTTCAAATTTATGGGTAATAGACTTTTCCCCCAAAAATGATTGAACTTGGTTTTTGGAGGGGGTGTTAGCCTTGGATTTTCGGACAAATTGGTCACGACTCGACGAGCCCCCATTTTAAATGAGTATTAGCCTTAGATTTCTAACCTTGTTCATATCCAATACCTTTTAGTTGGTATTAGACTTCAAATTTATGGGTAATAGACTTTTCCCCCCAAAAATGATAGAACTTGGTTTTTGGAGGGGGTGTTAGCCTTGGATTTTCGGACAAATTGGTCACGACTTGACGAGCCCCATTTTAAATGAGTATTAGCCTTAGATTTCTAACCTTGTTCATATCCAATACCTTTTAGTTGGTATTAGACTTCAAATTTATGGGTAATAGACTTTTCCCCCCAAAAATGATAGAACTTGGTTTTTGGAGGGGGTGTTAGCCTTGGATTTTCGGACAAATTGGTCACGACTTCACGAGCCCCATTTTAAATGAGTATTAGCCTTAGATTTCTAACCTTGTTCATATCCAATCCCTTTTAGTTGGTATTAGACTTCAAATTTATGGGTAATAGACTTTTCCCCCCAAAAATGATAGAACTTGGTTTTTTGGACGGGGGGTGTTAGCCTTGGATTTTCGGACAAATTGGTCTCGACTTGACGAGCCCCATTTTAAATGAGTATTAGCCTTAGATTTCTAACCTTGTTCATATCCAATCCCTTTTAGTTGGTATTAGACTTCAAATTTATGGGTAATAGACTTTTCCCCCAAAAATGATTGAACTTGGTTTTTGGAGGGGTGTTAGCCTTGGATTTTTCGGACAAATTGGTCACGACTCGACGAGCCCCATTTTAAATGAGTATTAGCCTTAGATTTCTAACCTTGTTCATATACAATCCCTTTTAGTTGGTATTAGACTTCAAATTTATGGGTAATAGACTTTTCCCCCCAAAAATGATAGAACTTGGTTTTTGGAGGGGGTGTTAGCCTTGGATTTTTCGGACAAATTGGTCTTGACTTCGACGAGCCCCATTTTAAATGAGTATTAGCCTTAGATTTCTAACCTTGTTCATATCCAATCCCTTTTAGTTGGTATTAGACTTCAAATTTATGGGTAATAGACTTTTCCCCCCAAAATGATAGAACTTGGTTTTTGGAGGGGGTGTTAGCCTTGGATTTTTCGGACAAATTGGTCATGACTTGACGAGCCCCATTTTAAATGAGTATTAGCCTTAGATTTTCTAACCTTGTTCATATCCAATACCTTTTAGTTGGTATTAGACTTCAAATTTATGGGTAATAGACTTTTCCCCCAAAAATGATAGAACTTGGTTTTTGGAGGGGGTGTTAGCCTTGGATTTTCGGACAAATTGGTCTGACTTCGACGAGCCCCATTTTAAATGAGTATTAGCCTTAGATTTCTAACCTTGTTCATATCCAATACCTTTTAGTTGGTATTAGACTTCAAATTTATGGGTAATAGACTTTTCCCCCCAAAAATGATAGAACTTGGTTTTTGGAGGGGGTGTTAGCCTTGGATTTTCGGACAAATTGGTCTGACTTCGACGAGCCCCATTTTAAATGAGTATTAGCCTTAGATTTCTAACCTTGTTCATATCCAATACCTTTTAGTTGGTATTAGACTTCAAATTTATGGGTAATAGACTTTTCCCCCCAAAAATGATAGAACTTGGTTTTTGGAGGGGTGTTAGCCTTGGATTTTTCGGACAAATTGGTCCCGACTTCACGAGCCCCATTTTAAATGAGTATTAGCCTTAGATTTCTAACCTTGTTCATATCCAATACCCTTTTAGTTGGTATTAGACTTCAAATTTATGGGTAATAGACTTTTCCCCCCAAAAATGATTGAACTTGGTTTTTGGACGGGGGGTGTTAGCCTTGGATTTTTCGGACAAATTGGTCACGACTTGACGAGCCCCATTTTAAATGAGTATTAGCCTTAGATTTCTAACCTTGTTCATATCCAATCCCTTTTAGTTGGTATTAGACTTCAAATTTATGGGTAATAGACTTTTCCCCCAAAAATGATAGAACTTGGTTTTTGGAGGGGGTGTTAGCCTTGGATTTTTCGGACAAATTGGTCTGACTTCGACGAGCCCCATTTTAAATGAGTATTAGCCTTAGATTTCTAACCTTGTTCATATACAATCCCTTTTAGTTGGTATTAGACTTCAAATTTATGGGTAATAGACTTTTCCCCCCCAAAAATGATAGAACTTGGTTTTTGGAGGGGGTGTTAGCCTTGGATTTTCGGACAAATTGGTCTTGACTCGACGAGCCCCATTTTAAATGAGTATTAGCCTTAGATTTCTAACCTTGTTCATATCAATCCCTTTTAGTTTGGTATTAGACTTCAAATTTATGGGTAATAGACTTTTCCCCCCAAAATGATAGAACTTGGTTTTTGGAGGGGGTGTTAGCCTTGGATTTTTCGGACAAATTGGTCTGACTTGACGAGCCCCATTTTAAATGAGTATTAGCCTTAGATTTCTAACCTTGTTCATATCCAATACCTTTTAGTTGGTATTAGACTTCAAATTTATGGGTAATAGACTTTTCCCCCAAAAATGATTGAACTTGGTTTTTGGAGGGGTGTTAGCCTTGGATTTTCGGACAAATTGGTCACGACTCGACGAGCCCCATTTTAAATGAGTATTAGCCTTAGATTTCTAACCTTGTTCATATCCAATCCCTTTTAGTTGGTATTAGACTTCAAATTTATGGGTAATAGACTTTTCCCCCCAAACATGATTGAACTTGGTTTTTGGAGGGGTGTTAGCCTTGGATTTTTCGGACAAATTGGTCTCGACTCGACGAGCCCCATTTTAAATGAGTATTAGCCTTAGATTTCTAACCTTGTTCATATTCAATACCTTTTTAGTTGGTATTAGACTTCAAATTTATGGGTAATAGACTTTTCCCCCAAAAATGATTGAACTTGGTTTTTGGAGGGGGTGTTAGCCTTGGATTTTTCGGACAAATTGGTCACGACTTCACGAGCCCCATTTTAAATGAGTATTAGCCTTAGATTTCTAACCTTGTTCATATCCAATCCCTTTTAGTTGGTATTAGACTTCAAATTTATGGGTAATAGACTTTTCCCCCAAAAATGATTGAACTTGGTTTTTGGAGGGGGTGTTAGCCTTGGATTTTCGGACAAATTGGTCACGACTCGACGAGCCCCATTTTAAATGAGTATTAGCCTTAGATTTCTAACCTTGTTCATATCCAATCCCTTTTAGTTGGTATTAGACTTCAAATTTATGGGTAATAGACTTTTCCCCCAAAAATGATTGAACTTGGTTTTTGGAGGGGGTGTTAGCCTTGGATTTTTCGGACAAATTGGTCCCGACTTCGACGAGCCCCATTTTAAATGAGTATTAGCCTTAGATTTCTAACCTTGTTCATATACAATACCTTTTTAGTTGGTATTAGACTTCAAATTTATGGGTAATAGACTTTTCCCCCAAAAATGATTGAACTTGGTTTTTGGAGGGGGTGTTAGCCTTGGATTTTCGGACAAATTGGTCTCGACTCGACGAGCCCCATTTTAAATGAGTATTAGCCTTAGATTTCTAACCTTGTTCATATCCAATCCCTTTTAGTTGGTATTAGACTTCAAATTTATGGGTAATAGACTTTTCCCCCCAAAAATGATTGAACTTGGTTTTTGGAGGGTGTTAGCCTATGGATTTTCGGACAAATTGGTCATGACTCCACGAGCCCCATTTTAAATGAGTATTAGCCTTAGATTTCTAACCTTGTTCATATCCAATCCCTTTTAGTTTGGTATTAGACTTCAAATTTATGGGTAATAGACTTTTCCCCCAAAAATGATAGAACTTGGTTTTTGGAGGGGGTGTTAGCCTTGGATTTTCGGACAAATTGGTCTCGACTCGACGAGCCCCATTTTAAATGAGTATTAGCCTTAGATTTCTAACCTTGTTCATATCCAATCCCTTTTAGTTGGTATTAGACTTCAAATTTATGGGTAATAGACTTTTCCCCCAAAAATGATTGAACTTGGTTTTTGGAGGGGGTGTTAGCCTTGGATTTTCGGACAAATTGGTCCCTGACTCGACGAGCCCCATTTTAAATGAGTATTAGCCTTAGATTTCTAACCTTGTTTCATATCCAATACCCTTTTAGTTGGTATTAGACTTCAAATTTATGGGTAATAGACTTTTCCCCCCAAAAATGATAGAACTTGGTTTTTGGAGGGGTGTTAGCCTTGGATTTTCGGACAAATTGGTCACGACTTCGACGAGCCCCATTTTAAATGAGTATTAGCCTTAGATTTCTAACCTTGTTCATATCCAATCCCTTTTAGTTGGTATTAGACTTCAAATTTATGGGTAATAGACTTTTCCCCCAAAAATGATAGAACTTGGTTTTTGGAGGGGGTGTTAGCCTTGGATTTTCGGACAAATTGGTCATGACTCGACGAGCCCCATTTTAAATGAGTATTAGCCTTAGATTTCTAACCTTGTTCATATCCAATCCCTTTTAGTTGGTATTAGACTTCAAATTTATGGGTAATAGACTTTTCCCCCCAAAATGATAGAACTTGGTTTTTGGAGGGGGTGTTAGCCTATGGATTTTTCGGACAAATTGGTCTCGACTTCACGAGCCCCATTTTAAATGAGTATTAGCCTTAGATTTCTAACCTTGTTCATATCCAATCCCTTTTAGTTGGTATTAGACTTCAAATTTATGGGTAATAGACTTTTCCCCCCAAAAATGATAGAACTTGGTTTTTGGAGGGGGTGTTAGCCTTGGATTTTTCGGACAAATTGGTCCCTGACTCGACGAGCCCCATTTTAAATGAGTATTAGCCTTAGATTTCTAACCTTGTTCATATCCAATACCTTTTTAGTTGGTATTAGACTTCAAATTTATGGGTAATAGACTTTTCCCCCCAAAAATGATTGAACTTGGTTTTTGGAGGGGGTGTTAGCCTTGGATTTTCGGACAAATTGGTCATGACTTCGACGAGCCCCATTTTAAATGAGTATTAGCCTTAGATTTCTAACCTTGTTCATATCCAATCCCTTTTAGTTGGTATTAGACTTCAAATTTATGGGTAATAGACTTTTCCCCCCAAAAATGATAGAACTTGGTTTTTGGAGGGGGTGTTAGCCTTGGATTTTTCGGACAAATTGGTCATGACTCGACGAGCCCCATTTTAAATGAGTATTAGCCTTAGATTTCTAACCTTGTTCATATCCAATACCTTTTTAGTTGGTATTAGACTTCAAATTTATGGGTAATAGACTTTTCCCCCAAAAATGATAGAACTTGGTTTTTGGAGGGGGTGTTAGCCTTGGATTTTCGGACAAATTGGTCACGACTTTCACGAGCCCCATTTTAAATGAGTATTAGCCTTAGATTTCTAACCTTGTTCATATCCAATACCCTTTTAGTTGGTATTAGACTTCAAATTTATGGGTAATAGACTTTTCCCCCCAAAAATGATAGAACTTGGTTTTTGGAGGGGGTGTTAGCCTTGGATTTTCGGACAAATTGGTCATGACTCCACGAGCCCCATTTTAAATGAGTATTAGCCTTAGATTTCTAACCTTGTTCATATCCAATACCCTTTTAGTTGGTATTAGACTTCAAATTTATGGGTAATAGACTTTTCCCCCAAAAATGATAGAACTTGGTTTTTGGAGGGGGTGTTAGCCTTGGATTTTCGGACAAATTGGTCACGACTCGACGAGCCCCATTTTAAATGAGTATTAGCCTTAGATTTCTAACCTTGTTCATATCCAATCCCTTTTAGTTGGTATTAGACTTCAAATTTATGGGTAATAGACTTTTCCCCCCAAAATGATAGAACTTGGTTTTTGGAGGGGTGTTAGCCTTGGATTTTTCGGACAAATTGGTCACGACTTCACGAGCCCCATTTTAAATGAGTATTAGCCTTAGATTTCTAACCTTGTTCATATCCAATACCTTTTAGTTGGTATTAGACTTCAAATTTATGGGTAATAGACTTTTCCCCCCAAAAATGATAGAACTTGGTTTTTGGAGGGGGTGTTAGCCTTGGATTTTTCGGACAAATTGGTCCTGACTCGACGAGCCCCATTTTAAATGAGTATTAGCCTTAGATTTCTAACCTTGTTCATATCCAATCCCTTTTAGTTGGTATTAGACTTCAAATTTATGGGTAATAGACTTTTCCCCCCAAAATGATAGAACTTGGTTTTTGGAGGGGGTGTTAGCCTTGGATTTTCGGACAAATTGGTCACGACTTCGACGAGCCCCATTTTAAATGAGTATTAGCCTTAGATTTCTAACCTTGTTCATATCCAATACCTTTTAGTTGGTATTAGACTTCAAATTTATGGGTAATAGACTTTTCCCCCCAAAAATGATAGAACTTGGTTTTTGGAGGGGGTGTTAGCCTTGGATTTTTCGGACAAATTGGTCATGACTTCGACGAGCCCCATTTTAAATGAGTATTAGCCTTAGATTTCTAACCTTGTTCATATCCAATACCTTTTAGTTGGTATTAGACTTCAAATTTATGGGTAATAGACTTTTCCCCCCCAAAATGATAGAACTTGGTTTTTGGAGGGGGTGTTAGCCTTGGATTTTCGGACAAATTGGTCACGACTTCGCGAGCCCCATTTTAAATGAGTATTAGCCTTAGATTTCTAACCTTGTTCATATCCAATACCTTTTAGTTGGTATTAGACTTCAAATTTATGGGTAATAGACTTTTCCCCCCAAAATGATAGAACTTGGTTTTTGGAGGGGGTGTTAGCCTTGGATTTTCGGACAAATTGGTCTGACTCGACGAGCCCCATTTTAAATGAGTATTAGCCTTAGATTTCTAACCTTGTTCATATCCAATACCCTTTTAGTTGGTATTAGACTTCAAATTTATGGGTAATAGACTTTTCCCCCCAAAAATGATAGAACTTGGTTTTTGGAGGGGGTGTTAGCCTTGGATTTTCGGACAAATTGGTCACGACTTCGACGAGCCCCATTTTAAATGAGTATTAGCCTTAGATTTCTAACCTTGTTCATATCCAATACCTTTTAGTTGGTATTAGACTTCAAATTTATGGGTAATAGACTTTTCCCCCCAAAAATGATAGAACTTGGTTTTTGGAGGGGTGTTAGCCTTGGATTTTCGGACAAATTGGTCATGACTTCGACGAGCCCCATTTTAAATGAGTATTAGCCTTAGATTTCTAACCTTGTTCATATCCAATACCTTTTAGTTGGTATTAGACTTCAAATTTATGGGTAATAGACTTTTCCCCCCAAAAATGATTGAACTTGGTTTTTGGAGGGGGTGTTAGCCTTGGATTTTCGGACAAATTGGTCTGACTTCGACGAGCCCCATTTTAAATGAGTATTAGCCTTAGATTTCTAACCTTGTTCATATCCAATACCCTTTTTAGTTGGTATTAGACTTCAAATTTATGGGTAATAGACTTTTCCCCCCAAAAATGATAGAACTTGGTTTTTGGAGGGGGTGTTAGCCTTGGATTTTTCGGACAAATTGGTCACGACTCGACGAGCCCCATTTTAAATGAGTATTAGCCTTAGATTTCTAACCTTGTTCATATCCAATCCCTTTTAGTTGGTATTAGACTTCAAATTTATGGGTAATAGACTTTTCCCCCCAAAAATGATAGAACTTGGTTTTTGGAGGGGGTGTTAGCCTTGGATTTTTCGGACAAATTGGTCTGACTTCGACGAGCCCCATTTTAAATGAGTATTAGCCTTAGATTTCTAACCTTGTTCATATCCAATACCTTTTAGTTGGTATTAGACTTCAAATTTATGGGTAATAGACTTTTCCCCCCAAAATGATAGAACTTGGTTTTTGGAGGGGGTGTTAGCCTTGGATTTTCGGACAAATTGGTCATGACTTCGACGAGCCCCATTTTAAATGAGTATTAGCCTTAGATTTCTAACCTTGTTCATATCCAATACCCTTTTAGTTGGTATTAGACTTCAAATTTATGGGTAATAGACTTTTCCCCCCAAAATGATAGAACTTGGTTTTTGGAGGGGGTGTTAGCCTTGGATTTTCGGACAAATTGGTCATGACTTCGACGAGCCCCATTTTAAATGAGTATTAGCCTTAGATTTCTAACCTTGTTCATATCCAATACCCTTTTAGTTGGTATTAGACTTCAAATTTATGGGTAATAGACTTTTCCCCCCAAAAATGATAGAACTTGGTTTTTGGAGGGGGTGTTAGCCTTGGATTTTCAGACAAATTGGTCATGACTTGACGAGCCCCATTTTAAATGAGTATTAGCCTTAGATTTCTAACCTTGTTCATATCCAATACCTTTTAGTTGGTATTAGACTTCAAATTTATGGGTAATAGACTTTTCCCCCAAAAATGATAGAACTTGGTTTTTGGAGGGGGTGTTAGCCTTGGATTTTCGGACAAATTGGTCATGACTCGACGAGCCCCATTTTAAATGAGTATTAGCCTTAGATTTCTAACCTTGTTCATATCCAATACCCTTTTAGTTGGTATTAGACTTCAAATTTATGGGTAATAGACTTTTCCCCCCAAAAATGATAGAACTTGGTTTTTGGAGGGGGTGTTAGCCTTGGATTTTCGGACAAATTGGTCATGACTTCGACGAGCCCCATTTTAAATGAGTATTAGCCTTATATTTCTAACCTTGTTTCATATCCAATACCTTTTAGTTGGTATTAGACTTCAAATTTATGGGTAATAGACTTTTCCCCCCAAAAATGATAGAACTTGGTTTTTGGAGGGGGTGTTAGCCTTGGATTTTTCGGACAAATTGGTCATGACTTGACGAGCCCCATTTTAAATGAGTATTAGCCTTAGATTTCTAACCTTGTTCATATCCAATCCCTTTTAGTTGGTATTAGACTTCAAATTTATGGGTAATAGACTTTTCCCCCCAAAATGATAGAACTTGGTTTTTGGAGGGGGTGTTAGCCTTGGATTTTCGGACAAATTGGTCTCGACTTCGACGAGCCCCATTTTAAATGAGTATTAGCCTTAGATTTCTAACCTTGTTCATATCCAATACCTTTTAGTTGGTATTAGACTTCAAATTTATGGGTAATAGACTTTTCCCCCAAAAATGATTGAACTTGGTTTTTTGGAGGGGGTGTTAGCCTTGGATTTTCGGTCAAATTGGTCACGACTCGACGAGCCCCATTTTAAATGAGTATTAGCCTTATATTTCTAACCTTGTTCATATCCAATCCCTTTTTAGTTGGTATTAGACTTCAAATTTATGGGTAATAGACTTTTCCCCCCAAAAATGATAGAACTTGGTTTTTGGAGGGGTGTTAGCCTTGGATTTTCGGACAAATTGGTCATGACTCGACGAGCCCCATTTTAAATGAGTATTAGCCTTAGATTTCTAACCTTGTTCATATCCAATACCCTTTTAGTTGGTATTAGACTTCAAATTTATGGGTAATAGACTTTTCCCCCCAAAAATGATAGAACTTGGTTTTTGGAGGGGGTGTTAGCCTTGGATTTTCGGACAAATTGGTCATGACTTCGACGAGCCCCATTTTAAATGAGTATTAGCCTTAGATTTCTAACCTTGTTCATATCCAATACCCTTTTAGTTGGTATTAGACTTCAAATTTATGGGTAATAGACTTTTCCCCCCAAAAATGATAGAACTTGGTTTTTGGAGGGGGTGTTAGCCTTGGATTTTCGGACAAATTGGTCATGACTCGACGAGCCCCATTTTAAATGAGTATTAGCCTTAGATTTCTAACCTTGTTCATATCCAATACCCTTTTAGTTGGTATTAGACTTCAAATTTATGGGTAATAGACTTTTCCCCCCAAAATGATAGAACTTGGTTTTTGGAGGGGTGTTAGCCTTGGATTTTCGGACAAATTGGTCACGACTCGACGAGCCCCATTTTAAATGAGTATTAGCCTTAGATTTCTAACCTTGTTCATATCCAATACCTTTTAGTTGGTATTAGACTTCAAATTTATGGGTAATAGACTTTTCCCCCCAAAAATGATAGAACTTGGTTTTTGGAGGGGGTGTTAGCCTTGGATTTTCGGACAAATTGGTCATGACTCGACGAGCCCCATTTTAAATGAGTATTAGCCTTAGATTTCTAACCTTGTTCATATCCAATACCTTTTAGTTGGTATTAGACTTCAAATTTATGGGTAATAGACTTTTCCCCCCAAAAATGATAGAACTTGGTTTTTGGAGGGGGTGTTAGCCTTGGATTTTCGGACAAATTGGTCTGACTCGACGAGCCCCATTTTAAATGAGTATTAGCCTTAGATTTCTAACCTTGTTCATATCCAATACCTTTTAGTTGGTATTAGACTTCAAATTTATGGGTAATAGACTTTTCCCCCCAAAAATGATAGAACTTGGTTTTTGGAGGGGGTGTTAGCCTTGGATTTTCGGACAAATTGGTCTGACTCGACGAGCCCCATTTTAAATGAGTATTAGCCTTAGATTTCTAACCTTGTTCATATCCAATACCCTTTTAGTTGGTATTAGACTTCAAATTTATGGGTAATAGACTTTTCCCCCCAAAAATGATAGAACTTGGTTTTTGGAGGGGGTGTTAGCCTTGGATTTTTCGGACAAATTGGTCCTGACTCGACGAGCCCCATTTTAAATGAGTATTAGCCTTAGATTTCTAACCTTGTTCATATCCAATACCTTTTAGTTGGTATTAGACTTCAAATTTATGGGTAATAGACTTTTCCCCCCAAAATGATAGAACTTGGTTTTTGGAGGGGGTGTTAGCCTTGGATTTTCGGACAAATTGGTCCTGCCCCATTTTAAATGAGAATTAGCCTTAGATTTCTAACCTTGTTCATATCCAATACCTATTAGTTGGTATTAGACTTCAAATTTATGGGTAATAGACTTTTCCCCCCAAAATGATAGAACTTGGTTTTTGGAGGGGGTGTTAGCCTTGGATTTTCGGACAAATTGGTCACGACTCGACGAGCCCCATTTTAAATGAGTATTAGCCTTAGATTTCTAACCTTGTTCATATCCAATACCCTTTTAGTTGGTATTAGACTTCAAATTTATGGGTAATAGACTTTTCCCCCAAAAATGATAGAACTTGGTTTTTGGAGGGGGTGTTAGCCTTGGATTTTCGGTCAAATTGGTCTGACTCGACGAGCCCCATTTTAAATGAGTATTAGCCTTATATTTCTAACCTTGTTCATATCCAATACCTTTTAGTTGGTATTAGACTTCAAATTTATGGGTAATAGACTTTTCCCCCCAAAATGATAGAACTTGGTTTTTGGAGGGGGTGTTAGCCTTGGATTTTCGGACAAATTGGTCATGACTCGACGAGCCCCATTTTAAATGAGTATTAGCCTTAGATTTCTAACCTTGTTCATATCCAATACCCTTTTAGTTGGTATTAGACTTCAAATTTATGGGTAATAGACTTTTCCCCCCAAAAATGATAGAACTTGGTTTTTGGAGGGGGTGTTAGCCTTGGATTTTCGGACAAATTGGTCACGACTTCACGAGCCCCATTTTAAATGAGTATTAGCCTTAGATTTCTAACCTTGTTCATATCCAATACCTTTTAGTTGGTATTAGACTTCAAATTTATGGGTAATAGACTTTTCCCCCAAAATGATAGAACTTGGTTTTTGGAGGGGTGTTAGCCTTGGATTTTCGGACAAATTGGTCACGACTCGACGAGCCCCATTTTAAATGAGTATTAGCCTTATATTTCTAACCTTGTTTATATCCAATACCTTTTAGTTGGTATTAGACTTCAAATTTATGGGTAATAGACTTTTTCCCCCAAAAATGATAGAACTTGGTTTTTGGAGGGGGTGTTAGCCTTGGATTTTCGGTCAAATTGGTCATGACTCGACGAGCCCCATTTTAAATGAGTATTAGCCTTAGATTCCTAACCTTGTTCATATCCAATACCTTTTAGTTGGTATTAGACTTCAAATTTATGGGTAATAGACTTTTCCCCCCAAAATGATAGAACTTGGTTTTTGGAGGGGTGTTAGCCTTGGATTTTCGGACAAATTGGTCATGACTCGACGAGCCCCCATTTTAAATGAGTATTAGCCTTAGATTTCTAACCTTGTTCATATCCAATACCTTTTAGTTGGTATTAGACTTCAAATTTATGGGTAATAGACTTTTCCCCCCAAAATGATAGAACTTGGTTTTTGGAGGGGGTGTTAGCCTTGGATTTTCAGACAAATTGGTCATGACTTCACGATCCCCATTTTAAATGAGTATTAGCCTTAGATTTCTAACCTTGTTGATATACAATACCTTTTAGTTGGTATTAGACTTCAAATTTATGGGTAATAGACTTTTCCCCCCAAAATGATAGAACTTGGTTTTTGGAGGGGGTGTTAGCCTTGGATTTTCGGACAAATTGGTCATGACTCGGCGAGCCCCCATTTTAAATGAGTATTAGCCTTAGATTTCTAACCTTGTTCATATCCAATACCTTTTAGTTGGTATTAGACTTCAAATTTATGGGTAATAGACTTTTCCCCCCAAAATGATAGAACTTAGTTTTTGGAGGGGGGTTAGCCTTGGATTTTCGGACAAATTGGTCCTGACTCGACGAGCCCTATTTTAAATGAGTATTAACCTTAGATTTCTAACCTTGTTCATATCCAATACCTTTTAGTTGGTATTAGACTTCAAATTTATGGGTAATAGACTTTTCCCCCCAAAAATGATAGAACTTGGTTTTTTGGAGGGGGTGTTAGCCTTGGATTTTCGGACAAATTGGTCACGACTTGACGAGCCCCCATTTTAAATGAGTATTAGCCTTAGATTTCTAACCTTGTTCATATCCAATACCCTTTTAGTTGGTATTAGACTTCAAATTTATGGGTAATAGACTTTTCCCCCCAAAAATGATAGAACTTGGTTTTTGGAGGGGGTGTTAGCCTTGGATTTTCGGACAAATTGGTCATGACTTCGACGAGCCCCATTTTAAATGAGTATTAGCCTTAGATTTCTAACCTTGTTCATATCCAATACCTTTTAGTTGGTATTAGACTTCAAATTTATGGGTAATAGACTTTTCCCCCCAAAAATGATAGAACTTGGTTTTTGGAGGGGGTGTTAGCCTTGGATTTTTCGGACAAATTGGTCTCGACTTCGACGAGCCCCATTTTAAATGAGTATTAGCCTTAGATTTCTAACCTTGTTCATATCCAATACCTTTTAGTTGGTATTAGACTTCAAATTTATGGGTAATAGACTTTTCCCCCCAAAATGATAGAACTTGGTTTTTGGAGGGGGTGTTAGCCTTGGATTTTCGGTCAAATTGGTCTGACTCGACGAGCCCCATTTTAAATGAGTATTAGCCTTATATTTCTAACCTTGTTTATATCCAATACCTTTTAGTTGGTATTAGACTTCAAATTTATGGGTAATAGACTTTTCCCCCCAAAATGATAGAACTTGGTTTTTGGAGGGGGTGTTAACCTTGGATTTTCAGACAAATTGGTCATGACTTGACGAGCCCCATTTTAAATGAGTATTAGCCTTAGATTCCTAACCTTGTTCATATCCAATACCTTTTAGTTGGTATTAGACTTCAAATTTATGGGTAATAGACTTTTCCCCCCAAAATGATAGAACTTGGTTTTTGGAGGGGGTGTTAGCCTTGGATTTTCGGACAAATTGGTCCCTGACTCGACGAGCCCCCATTTTAAATGAGTATTAGCCTTAGATTTCTAACCTTGTTCATATCCAATACCCTTTTAGTTGGTATTAGACTTCAAATTTATGGGTAATAGACTTTTCCCCCCAAAAATGATAGAACTTGGTTTTTGGAGGGGGTGTTAGCCTTGGATTTTTCGGACAAATTGGTCACGACTTCGACGAGCCCCATTTTAAATGAGTATTAGCCTTAGATTTCTAACCTTGTTCATATCCAATACCTTTTAGTTGGTATTAGACTTCAAATTTATGGGTAATAGACTTTTCCCCCCAAAAATGATAGAACTTGGTTTTTGGAGGGGGTGTTAGCCTTGGATTTTTCGGACAAATTGGTCCCTGACTTCACGAGCCCCATTTTAAATGAGTATTAGCCTTAGATTTCTAACCTTGTTCATATCCAATACCTTTTAGTTGGTATTAGACTTCAAATTTATGGGTAATAGACTTTTCCCCCCAAAAATGATAGAACTTGGTTTTTGGAGGGGGTGTTAGCCTTGGATTTTTCGGACAAATTGGTCTCGACTTCGACGAGCCCCATTTTAAATGAGTATTAGCCTTAGATTTCTAACCTTGTTCATATCCAATACCCTTTTTAGTTGGTATTAGACTTCAAATTTATGGGTAATAGACTTTTCCCCCCAAAAATGATAGAACTTGGTTTTTGGAGGGGGTGTTAGCCTTGGATTTTCGGACAAATTGGTCTCGACTTCACGAGCCCCATTTTAAATGAGTATTAGCCTTAGATTTCTAACCTTGTTCATATCCAATACCTTTTAGTTGGTATTAGACTTCAAATTTATGGGTAATAGACTTTTCCCCCCAAAATGATAGAACTTGGTTTTTGGAGGGGGTGTTAGCCTTGGATTTTCGGACAAATTGGTCTCGACTTGACGAGCCCCATTTTAAATGAGTATTAGCCTTAGATTTCTAACCTTGTTCATATCCAATACCCTTTTAGTTGGTATTAGACTTCAAATTTATGGGTAATAGACTTTTCCCCCCAAAATGATAGAACTTGGTTTTTGGAGGGGGTGTTAGCCTTGGATTTTCGGACAAATTGGTCCTGACTTCACGAGCCCCATTTTAAATGAGTATTAGCCTTATATTTCTAACCTTGTTCATATCCAATACCTTTTAGTTGGTATTAGACTTCAAAATTTATGGGTAATAGACTTTTCCCCCCAAAAATGATAGAACTTGGTTTTTGGAGGGGGTGTTAGCCTTGGATTTTCGGACAAATTGGTCCCTGACTCGACGAGCCCCATTTTTAAATGAGTATTAGCCTTAGATTTCTAACCTTGTTCATATCCAATACCCTTTTTAGTTGGTATTAGACTTCAAATTTATGGGTAATAGACTTTTCCCCCCAAAAATGATAGAACTTGGTTTTTGGAGGGGGTGTTAGCCTTGGATTTTTCGGACAAATTGGTCCCTGACTCGACGAGCCCCATTTTAAATGAGTATTAGCCTTAGATTTCTAACCTTGTTCATATCCAATACCCTTTTAGTTGGTATTAGACTTCAAATTTATGGGTAATAGACTTTTCCCCCCCAAAAATGATAGAACTTGGTTTTTGGAGGGGGTGTTAGCCTTGGATTTTCGGACAAATTGGTCCTGACTTCACGAGCCCCATTTTAAATGAGTATTAGCCTTAGATTTCTAACCTTGTTCATATCCAATACCTTTTAGTTGGTATTAGACTTCAAATTTATGGGTAATAGACTTTTCCCCCCCAAAAATGATAGAACTTGGTTTTTGGAGGGGGTGTTAGCCTTGGATTTTCGGACAAATTGGTCGTGACTCGACGAGCCCCATTTTAAATGAGTATTAGCCTTAGATTTCTAACCTTGTTCATATCCAATCCCTTTTAGTTGGTATTAGACTTCAAATTTATGGGTAATAGACTTTTCCCCCCAAAATGATAGAACTTGGTTTTTGGAGGGGGTGTTAGCCTTGGATTTTCGGACAAATTGGTCCTGACTTCACGAGCCCCATTTTAAATGAGTATTAGCCTTAGATTTCTAACCTTGTTCATATCCAATACCTTTTAGTTGGTATTAGACTTCAAATTTATGGGTAATAGACTTTTCCCCCCCAAAATGATAGAACTTGGTTTTTGGAGGGGGTGTTAGCCTTGGATTTTCGGACAAATTGGTCCCGACTTCGACGAGCCCCATTTTAAATGAGTATTAGCCTTAGATTTCTAACCTTGTTCATATCCAATACCTTTTAGTTGGTATTAGACTTCAAATTTATGGGTAATAGACTTTTCCCCCCAAAAATGATAGAACTTGGTTTTTGGAGGGGGTGTTAGCCTTGGATTTTCGGACAAATTGGTCCCTGACTTCGACGAGCCCCATTTTAAATGAGTATTAGCCTTAGATTTCTAACCTTGTTCATATCCAATACCTTTTAGTTGGTATTAGACTTCAAATTTATGGGTAATAGACTTTTCCCCCCAAAATGATAGAACTTGGTTTTTGGAGGGGGTGTTAGCCTTGGATTTTCGGACAAATTGGTCCCGACTTCACGAGCCCCATTTTAAATGAGTATTAGCCTTAGATTTCTAACCTTGTTCATATCCAATACCTTTTAGTTGGTATTAGACTTCAAATTTATGGGTAATAGACTTTTCCCCCCAAAAATGATAGAACTTGGTTTTTGGAGGGGGTGTTAGCCTTGGATTTTCGGACAAATTGGTCCCGACTTGACGAGCCCCATTTTAAATGAGTATTAGCCTTATATTTCTAACCTTGTTCATATCCAATCCCTTTTTAGTTGGTATTAGACTTCAAATTTATGGGTAATAGACTTTTCCCCCCCAAAATGATAGAACTTGGTTTTTGGAGGGGGTGTTAGCCTTGGATTTTCGGACAAATTGGTCCCGACTTCACGAGCCCCCATTTTAAATGAGTATTAGCCTTATATTTTCTAACCTTGTTCATATCCAATACCTTTTAGTTGGTATTAGACCTCAAATAATGGGTAATAGACTTTTCCCCCCAAAATGATAGAACTTGGTTTTTGGAGGGGGTGTTAGCCTTGGATTTTCGGACAAATTGGTCCCTGACTCGACGAGCCCCCATTTTAAATGAGTATTAGCCTTAGATTTCTAACCTTGTTCATATCCAATACCTTTTAGTTGGTATTAGACTTCAAATTTATGGGTAATAGACTTTTCCCCCCAAAATGATAGAACTTGGTTTTTGGAGGGGGTGTTAGCCTTGGATTTTCGGACAAATTGGTCCTGACTTCACGAGCCCCATTTTAAATGAGTATTAGCCTTAGATTTCTAACCTTGTTCATATCCAATACCTTTTAGTTGGTATTAGACTTCAAATTTATGGGTAATAGACTTTTCCCCCCAAAAATGATTGAACTTGGTTTTTGGAGGGGGTGTTAGCCTTGGGATTTTCGGACAAATTGGTCCCGACTTCGACGAGCCCCCATTTTAAATGAGTATTAGCCTTAGATTTCTAACCTTGTTCATATCCAATACCTTTTAGTTGGTATTAGACTTCAAATTTATGGGTAATAGACTTTTCCCCCCAAAAATGATAGAACTTGGTTTTTGGAGGGGGGTGTTAGCCTTGGATTTTCGGACAAATTGGTCCCTGACTCGACGAGCCCCATTTTAAATGAGTATTAGCCTTAGATTTCTAACCTTGTTCATATCCAATACCTTTTAGTTGGTATTAGACTTCAAATTTATGGGTAATAGACTTTTCCCCCAAAAAATGATAGAACTTGGTTTTTGGAGGGGGGTGTTAGCCTTGGGATTTTCGGACAAATTGGTCCCGACTCGACGAGCCCCATTTTAAATGAGTATTAGCCTTAGATTTCTAACCTTGTTCATATCCAATCCCTTTTTAGTTGGTATTAGACTTCAAATTTATGGGTAATAGACTTTTCCCCCCAAAAATGATAGAACTTGGTTTTTGGAGGGGGTGTTAGCCTTGGATTTTCGGACAAATTGGTCCCGACTTCACGAGCCCCCATTTTAAATGAGTATTAGCCTTAGATTTCTAACCTTGTTCATATCCAATACCCTTTTAGTTGGTATTAGACTTCAAATTTATGGGTAATAGACTTTTCCCCCCCAAAAATGATAGAACTTGGTTTTTTGGAGGGGGTGTTAGCCTTGGATTTTCGGACAAATTGGTCCCGACTTCACGAGCCCCATTTTAAATGAGTATTAGCCTTATATTTTCTAACCTTGTTCATATCCAATACCTTTTAGTTGGTATTAGACTTCAAATTTATGGGTAATAGACTTTTCCCCCAAAAATGATAGAACTTGGTTTTTGGAGGGGGTGTTAGCCTTGGATTTTCGGACAAATTGGTCCTCGACTCGACGAGCCCCATTTTAAATGAGTATTAGCCTTAGATTTCTAACCTTGTTCATATCCAATCCCTTTTAGTTGGTATTAGACTTCAAATTTATGGGTAATAGACTTTTCCCCCCCAAAAATGATAGAACTTGGTTTTTGGAGGGGGTGTTAGCCTTGGATTTTCGGACAAATTGGTCCCGACTTCACGAGCCCCATTTTAAATGAGTATTAGCCTTAGATTTCTAACCTTGTTCATATCCAATACCTTTTAGTTGGTATTAGACTTCAAATTTATGGGTAATAGACTTTTCCCCCCAAAATGATAGAACTTGGTTTTTGGAGGGGGGTGTTAGTCTTGGATTTTCGGACAAATTGGTCCCGACTTCACGAGCCCCATTTTAAATGAGTATTAGCCTTAGATTTCTAACCTTGTTCATATCCAATACCTTTTAGTTGGTATTAGACTTCAAATTTATGGGTAATAGACTTTTCCCCCAAAAAATGATAGAACTTGGTTTTTGGAGGGGGTGTTAGCCTTGGATTTTCGGACAAATTGGTCCCTGACTCGACGAGCCCCATTTTAAATGAGTATTAGCCTTAGATTTCTAACCTTGTTCATATCCAATACCTTTTAGTTGGTATTAGACTTCAAATTTATGGGTAATAGACTTTTCCCCCCCAAAATGATAGAACTTGGTTTTTTGGAGGGGGTGTTAGCCTTGGATTTTCTGACAAATTGGTCCCGACTTCACGAGCCCCATTTTAAATGAGTATTAGCCTTAGATTTCTAACCTTGTTCATATCCAATACCTTTTAGTTGGTATTAGACTTCAAATTTATGGGTAATAGACTTTTCCCCCCAAAAATGATAGAACTTGGTTTTTGGAGGGGGTGTTAGCCTTGGATTTTCTGACAAATTGGTCCCGACTTCGACGAGCCCCATTTTAAATGAGTATTAGCCTTAGATTTCTAACCTTGTTCATATCCAATACCTTTTAGTTGGTATTAGACTTCAAATTTATGGGTAATAGACTTTTCCCCCCCAAAAATGATAGAACTTGGTTTTTGGAGGGGGTGTTAGCCTTGGATTTTCTGGACAAATTGGTCCCGACTCGACGAGCCCCATTTTAAATGAGTATTAGCCTTAGATTTCTAACCTTGTTCATATCCAATCCCTTTTAGTTGGTATTAGACTTCAAATTTATGGGTAATAGACTTTTCCCCCCCAAAAATGATAGAACTTGGTTTTTTGGAGGGGGTGTTAGCCTTGGATTTTCGGACAAATTGGTCCCGACTTCACGAGCCCCATTTTAAATGAGTATTAGCCTTAGATTTCTAACCTTGTTCATATCCAATACCTTTTAGTTGGTATTAGACTTCAAATTTATGGGTAATAGACTTTTCCCCCCAAAATGATAGAACTTGGTTTTTGGAGGGGGTGTTAGCCTTGGATTTTCTGACAAATTGGTCCCGACTTGACGAGCCCCATTTTAAATGAGTATTAGCCTTAGATTTCTAACCTTGTTCATATCCAATCCCTTTTTAGTTGGTATTAGACTTCAAATTTATGGGTAATAGACTTTTCCCCCCCAAAAATGATAGAACTTGGTTTTTGGAGGGGGTGTTAGCCTTGGATTTTCTGACAAATTGGTCCCGACTTCACGAGCCCCATTTTAAATGAGTATTAGCCTTAGATTTCTAACCTTGTTCATATCCAATACCTTTTAGTTGGTATTAGACTTCAAATTTATGGGTAATAGACTTTTCCCCCCCAAAAATGATAGAACTTGGTTTTTGGAGGGGGTGTTAGCCTTGGATTTTCTGGGACAAATTGGTCCCGACTTCGACGAGCCCCATTTTAAATGAGTATTAGCCTTAGATTTCTAACCTTGTTCATATCCAATCCCTTTTAGTTGGTATTAGACTTCAAATTTATGGGTAATAGACTTTTCCCCCCAAAAATGATAGAACTTGGTTTTTGGAGGGGGTGTTAGCCTTGGATTTTCTGACAAATTGGTCCCGACTTCACGAGCCCCATTTTAAATGAGTATTAGCCTTAGATTTCTAACCTTGTTCATATCCAATACCTTTTAGTTGGTATTAGACTTCAAATTTATGGGTAATAGACTTTTCCCCCCAAAAATGATAGAACTTGGTTTTTGGAGGGGGGTGTTAGCCTTGGATTTTCTGGACAAATTGGTCCCGACTTCACGAGCCCCATTTTAAATGAGTATTAGCCTTAGATTTCTAACCTTGTTCATATCCAATACCTTTTAGTTGGTATTAGACTTCAAATTTATGGGTAATAGACTTTTCCCCCCCAAAAAATGATAGAACTTGGTTTTTGGAGGGGGGTGTTAGCCTTGGATTTTCTGGACAAATTGGTCCCGACTTCGACGAGCCCCATTTTAAATGAGTATTAGCCTTAGATTTCTAACCTTGTTCATATCCAATACCCTTTTTAGTTGGTATTAGACTTCAAATTTATGGGTAATAGACTTTTCCCCCCCAAAAATGATAGAACTTGGTTTTTGGAGGGGGTGTTAGCCTTGGATTTTCTGGACAAATTGGTCCCGACTTCACGAGCCCCATTTTAAATGAGTATTAGCCTTAGATTTCTAACCTTGTTCATATCCAATACCTTTTAGTTGGTATTAGACTTCAAATTTATGGGTATTAGACTTTTCCCCCCCCAAAAATGATAGAACTTGGTTTTTGGAGGGGGTGTTAGCCTTGGATTTTCTGGACAAATTGGTCCCGACTTCACGAGCCCCATTTTAAATGAGTATTAGCCTTAGATTTCTAACCTTGTTCATATCCAATACCTTTTAGTTGGTATTAGACTTCAAATTTATGGGTAATAGACTTTTCCCCCCCAAAAATGATAGAACTTGGTTTTTGGAGGGGGTGTTAGCCTTGGATTTTCTGGACAAATTGGTCCTCGACTTCACGAGCCCCATTTTAAATGAGTATTAGCCTTAGATTTCTAACCTTGTTCATATCCAATACCTTTTAGTTGGTATTAGACTTCAAATTTATGGGTAATAGACTTTTCCCCCAAAAATGATAGAACTTGGTTTTTGGAGGGGGTGTTAGTCTTGGATTTTCGGACAAATTGGTCCTGACTTCACGAGCCCCATTTTAAATGAGTATTAGCCTTAGATTTCTAACCTTGTTCATATCCAATACCTTTTAGTTGGTATTAGACTTCAAATTTATGGGTAATAGACTTTTCCCCCCCAAAATGATAGAACTTGGTTTTTGGAGGGGGTGTTAGCCTTGGATTTTCTGGGACAAATTGGTCCCGACTTCACGAGCCCCATTTTAAATGAGTATTAGCCTTAGATTTCTAACCTTGTTCATATCCAATACCTTTTAGTTGGTATTAGACTTCAAATTTATGGGTAATAGACTTTTCCCCCCCCAAAAAATGATAGAACTTGGTTTTTGGAGGGGGTGTTAGCCTTGGATTTTCGGACAAATTGGTCCCGACTCGACGAGCCCCATTTTAAATGAGTATTAGCCTTAGATTTCTAACCTTGTTCATATCCAATCCCTTTTTAGTTGGTATTAGACTTCAAATTTATGGGTAATAGACTTTTCCCCCCCAAAAATGATAGAACTTGGTTTTTGGAGGGGGTGTTAGCCTTGGATTTTCTGGACAAATTGGTCCCGACTTCACGAGCCCCATTTTAAATGAGTATTAGCCTTAGATTTTCTAACCTTGTTCATATCCAATACCTTTTAGTTGGTATTAGACTTCAAATTTATGGGTAATAGACTTTTCCCCCCAAAAATGATAGAACTTGGTTTTTGGAGGGGGGTGTTAGCCTTGGATTTTCTGACAAATTGGTCCCGACTCGACGAGCCCCCATTTTAAATGAGTATTAGCCTTAGATTTCTAACCTTGTTCATATGCAATCCCTTTTAGTTGGTATTAGACTTCAAATTTATGGGTAATAGACTTTTCCCCCCAAAAATGATAGAACTTGGTTTTTTGGAGGGGGTGTTAGCCTTGGATTTTCTGGACAAATTGGTCCCCGACTTCACGAGCCCCATTTTAAATGAGTATTAGCCTTAGATTTCTAACCTTGTTCATATCCAATACCTTTTAGTTGGTATTAGACTTCAAATTTATGGGTAATAGACTTTTCCCCCCCCAAAAATGATAGAACTTGGTTTTTGGAGGGGGTGTTAGCCTTGGATTTTCTGACAAATTGGTCCCGACTTCACGAGCCCCATTTTTAAATGAGTATTAGCCTTAGATTTCTAACCTTGTTCATATCCAATACCTTTTAGTTGGTATTAGACTTCAAATTTATGGGTAATAGACTTTTCCCCCCAAAAATGATAGAACTTGGTTTTTGGAGGGGGTGTTAGCCTTGGATTTTCTGACAAATTGGTCCCGACTCGACGAGCCCCATTTTAAATGAGTATTAGCCTTAGATTTCTAACCTTGTTCATATCCAATACCTTTTAGTTGGTATTAGACTTCAAATTTATGGGTAATAGACTTTTCCCCCCCAAAAATGATAGAACTTGGTTTTTTGGAGGGGGTGTTAGCCTTGGATTTTCGGACAAATTGGTCCCGACTTCGACGAGCCCCATTTTAAATGAGTATTAGCCTTAGATTTCTAACCTTGTTCATATCCAATCCCTTTTAGTTGGTATTAGACTTCAAATTTATGGGTAATAGACTTTTCCCCCCCAAAAATGATAGAACTTGGTTTTTGGAGGGGGTGTTAGCCTTGGATTTTCTGGACAAATTGGTCCCGACTTCACGAGCCCCATTTTAAATGAGTATTAGCCTTAGATTTCTAACCTTGTTCATATCCAATACCTTTTAGTTGGTATTAGACTTCAAATTTATGGGTAATAGACTTTTCCCCCCAAAAATGATAGAACTTGGTTTTTGGAGGGGGTGTTAGCCTTGGATTTTCTGACAAATTGGTCCCGACTTCACGAGCCCCATTTTAAATGAGTATTAGCCTTAGATTTCTAACCTTGTTCATATCCAATACCTTTTAGTTGGTATTAGACTTCAAATTTATGGGTAATAGACTTTTCCCCCCCAAAAATGATAGAACTTGGTTTTTTGGAGGGGGTGTTAGCCTTGGATTTTCTGGACAAATTGGTCCCGACTTCACGAGCCCCATTTTAAATGAGTATTAGCCTTAGATTTCTAACCTTGTTCATATCCAATACCTTTTAGTTGGTATTAGACTTCAAATTTATGGGTAATAGACTTTTCCCCCCAAAAATGATAGAACTTGGTTTTTTGGAGGGGGTGTTAGCCTTGGATTTTCTGACAAATTGGTCCCGACTTCACGAGCCCCATTTTAAATGAGTATTAGCCTTAGATTTCTAACCTTGTTCATATCCAATACCTTTTAGTTGGTATTAGACTTCAAATTTATGGGTAATAGACTTTTCCCCCCCAAAAATGATAGAACTTGGTTTTTGGAGGGGGGGTGTTAGCCTTGGGATTTTCTGACAAATTGGTCCCGACTCGACGAGCCCCATTTTAAATGAGTATTAGCCTTAGATTTCTAACCTTGTTCATATCCAATCCCTTTTTAGTTGGTATTAGACTTCAAATTTATGGGTAATAGACTTTTCCCCCCCAAAAATGATAGAACTTGGTTTTTTGGAGGGGGTGTTAGCCTTGGATTTTCGGACAAATTGGTCCCGACTTCGACGAGCCCCATTTTAAATGAGTATTAGCCTTAGATTTCTAACCTTGTTCATATCCAATACCCTTTTAGTTGGTATTAGACTTCAAATTTATGGGTAATAGACTTTTCCCCCCCAAAAATGATAGAACTTGGTTTTTGGAGGGGGTGTTAGCCTTGGATTTTCTGACAAATTGGTCCCGACTTCACGAGCCCCATTTTAAATGAGTATTAGCCTTAGATTTCTAACCTTGTTCATATCCAATACCTTTTAGTTGGTATTAGACTTCAAATTTATGGGTAATAGACTTTTCCCCCCCAAAAATGATAGAACTTGGTTTTTGGAGGGGGTGTTAGCCTTGGATTTTCTGACAAATTGGTCCCGACTCGACGAGCCCCATTTTAAATGAGTATTAGCCTTAGATTTCTAACCTTGTTCATATCCAATACCCTTTTAGTTGGTATTAGACTTCAAATTTATGGGTAATAGACTTTTCCCCCCAAAAATGATAGAACTTGGTTTTTTGGAGGGGGTGTTAGCCTTGGATTTTCTGGACAAATTGGTCCCCGACTTCACGAGCCCCATTTTAAATGAGTATTAGCCTTAGATTTCTAACCTTGTTCATATCCAATACCTTTTAGTTGGTATTAGACTTCAAATTTATGGGTAATAGACTTTTCCCCCCCCAAAAATGATAGAACTTGGTTTTTGGAGGGGGTGTTAGCCTTGGATTTTCTGACAAATTGGTCCCCGACTTCACGAGCCCCATTTTAAATGAGTATTAGCCTTAGATTTCTAACCTTGTTCATATCCAATACCTTTTAGTTGGTATTAGACTTCAAATTTATGGGTAATAGACTTTTCCCCCCCAAAAATGATAGAACTTGGTTTTTTGGAGGGGGTGTTAGCCTTGGATTTTCTGACAAATTGGTCCCTGACTCGACGAGCCCCCATTTTAAATGAGTATTAGCCTTAGATTTCTAACCTTGTTCATATCCAATACCTTTTAGTTGGTATTAGACTTCAAATTTATGGGTAATAGACTTTTCCCCCCCAAAAATGATAGAACTTGGTTTTTTGGAGGGGGTGTTAGCCTTGGATTTTCGTGACAAATTGGTCCCGACTCGACGAGCCCCATTTTAAATGAGTATTAGCCTTAGATTTCTAACCTTGTTCATATCCAATACCCTTTTAGTTGGTATTAGACTTCAAATTTATGGGTAATAGACTTTTCCCCCCCAAAAATGATAGAACTTGGTTTTTGGAGGGGGTGTTAGCCTTGGATTTTCTGACAAATTGGTCCCGACTTCACGAGCCCCATTTTAAATGAGTATTAGCCTTAGATTTCTAACCTTGTTCATATCCAATACCTTTTAGTTGGTATTAGACTTCAAATTTATGGGTATTAGACTTTTCCCCCCCAAAAATGATAGAACTTGGTTTTTGGAGGGGGTGTTAGCCTTGGATTTTCGGACAAATTGGTCCCGACTTCGACGAGCCCCATTTTAAATGAGTATTAGCCTTAGATTTCTAACCTTGTTCATATCCAATACCCTTTTAGTTGGTATTAGACTTCAAATTTATGGGTAATAGACTTTTCCCCCCAAAATGATAGAACTTGGTTTTTGGAGGGGGTGTTAGCCTTGGATTTTCTGACAAATTGGTCCCGACTTCACGAGCCCCATTTTAAATGAGTATTAGCCTTAGATTTCTAACCTTGTTCATATCCAATACCTTTTAGTTGGTATTAGACTTCAAATTTATGGGTAATAGACTTTTCCCCCCAAAAATGATAGAACTTGGTTTTTGGAGGGGGGTGTTAGCCTTGGATTTTCTGACAAATTGGTCCCGACTCGACGAGCCCCATTTTAAATGAGTATTAGCCTTAGATTTCTAACCTTGTTCATATCCAATCCCTTTTAGTTGGTATTAGACTTCAAATTTATGGGTAATAGACTTTTCCCCCCCAAAAATGATAGAACTTGGTTTTTGGAGGGGGTGTTAGCCTTGGATTTTCTGACAAATTGGTCCCGACTTCACGAGCCCCATTTTAAATGAGTATTAGCCTTAGATTTCTAACCTTGTTCATATCCAATACCTTTTTAGTTGGTATTAGACTTCAAATTTATGGGTAATAGACTTTTCCCCCCCAAAAATGATAGAACTTGGTTTTTGGAGGGGGTGTTAGCCTTGGATTTTCTGACAAATTGGTCCTGACTTCACGAGCCCCATTTTAAATGAGTATTAGCCTTAGATTTCTAACCTTGTTCATATCCAATACCTTTTAGTTGGTATTAGACTTCAAATTTATGGGTAATAGACTTTTCCCCCAAAAATGATTGAACTTGGTTTTTGGAGGGGGTGTTAGCCTTGGATTTTCTGGACAAATTGGTCCTGACTCGACGAGCCCCATTTTAAATGAGTATTAGCCTTAGATTTCTAACCTTGTTCATATCCAATACCTTTTAGTTGGTATTAGACTTCAAATTTATGGGTAATAGACTTTTCCCCCCCAAAAATGATAGAACTTGGTTTTTGGAGGGGGTGTTAGCCTTGGATTTTCGGACAAATTGGTCCCGACTTCGACGAGCCCCATTTTAAATGAGTATTAGCCTTAGATTTCTAACCTTGTTCATATCCAATACCCTTTTAGTTGGTATTAGACTTCAAATTTATGGGTAATAGACTTTTCCCCCCAAAAATGATAGAACTTGGTTTTTGGAGGGGGTGTTAGCCTTGGATTTTCTGACAAATTGGTCCCGACTTCACGAGCCCCATTTTAAATGAGTATTAGCCTTAGATTTCTAACCTTGTTCATATCCAATACCTTTTAGTTGGTATTAGACTTCAAATTTATGGGTAATAGACTTTTCCCCCCAAAAATGATAGAACTTGGTTTTTTGGAGGGGGGGTGTTAGCCTTGGATTTTCTGACAAATTGGTCCCGACTTCACGAGCCCCATTTTAAATGAGTATTAGCCTTAGATTTCTAACCTTGTTCATATCCAATACCTTTTAGTTGGTATTAGACTTCAAATTTATGGGTAATAGACTTTTCCCCCCCAAAAATGATAGAACTTGGTTTTTGGAGGGGGTGTTAGCCTTGGATTTTCTGACAAATTGGTCCTCGACTTCACGAGCCCCATTTTTAAATGAGTATTAGCCTTAGATTTCTAACCTTGTTCATATCCAATACCTTTTAGTTGGTATTAGACTTCAAATTTATGGGTAATAGACTTTTCCCCCCCAAAAATGATAGAACTTGGTTTTTTGGAGGGGGGTGTTAGCCTTGGATTTTCTGGACAAATTGGTCCCGACTTCACGAGCCCCATTTTAAATGAGTATTAGCCTTAGATTTCTAACCTTGTTCATATCCAATACCTTTTAGTTGGTATTAGACTTCAAATTTATGGGTAATAGACTTTTCCCCCCCAAAAATGATAGAACTTGGTTTTTGGAGGGGGGTGTTAGCCTTGGATTTTCTGGACAAATTGGTCCCGACTTCGACGAGCCCCATTTTAAATGAGTATTAGCCTTAGATTTCTAACCTTGTTCATATCCAATACCCTTTTAGTTGGTATTAGACTTCAAATTTATGGGTAATAGACTTTTCCCCCCCAAAAATGATAGAACTTGGTTTTTGGAGGGGGGTGTTAGCCTTGGATTTTCTGGACAAATTGGTCCCGACTTCACGAGCCCCATTTTAAATGAGTATTAGCCTTAGATTTCTAACCTTGTTCATATCCAATACCTTTTAGTTGGTATTAGACTTCAAATTTATGGGTAATAGACTTTTCCCCCCCAAAAATGATAGAACTTGGTTTTTGGAGGGGGGTGTTAGCCTTGGATTTTCTGGACAAATTGGTCCCCGACTCGACGAGCCCCATTTTAAATGAGTATTAGCCTTAGATTTCTAACCTTGTTCATATCCAATCCCTTTTAGTTGGTATTAGACTTCAAATTTATGGGTAATAGACTTTTCCCCCCCAAAAATGATAGAACTTGGTTTTTGGAGGGGGTGTTAGCCTTGGATTTTCGGACAAATTGGTCCCGACTTCACGAGCCCCATTTTAAATGAGTATTAGCCTTAGATTTCTAACCTTGTTCATATCCAATACCTTTTAGTTGGTATTAGACTTCAAATTTATGGGTAATAGACTTTTCCCCCCCAAAAATGATAGAACTTGGTTTTTGGAGGGGGTGTTAGCCTTGGATTTTCGGACAAATTGGTCCCGACTTCGACGAGCCCCATTTTAAATGAGTATTAGCCTTAGATTTCTAACCTTGTTCATATCCAATACCCTTTTAGTTGGTATTAGACTTCAAATTTATGGGTAATAGACTTTTCCCCCCAAAAATGATAGAACTTGGTTTTTTGGAGGGGGTGTTAGCCTTGGATTTTCGGACAAATTGGTCCCGACTTCACGAGCCCCATTTTAAATGAGTATTAGCCTTAGATTTCTAACCTTGTTCATATCCAATACCTTTTAGTTGGTATTAGACTTCAAATTTATGGGTAATAGACTTTTCCCCCCAAAAATGATAGAACTTGGTTTTTGGAGGGGGTGTTAGCCTTGGATTTTCGGACAAATTGGTCCCGACTTCACGAGCCCCATTTTAAATGAGTATTAGCCTTAGATTTCTAACCTTGTTCATATCCAATACCTTTTAGTTGGTATTAGACTTCAAATTTATGGGTAATAGACTTTTCCCCCCCAAAAATGATAGAACTTGGTTTTTGGAGGGGGTGTTAGCCTTGGATTTTTCGGACAAATTGGTCCCGACTCGACGAGCCCCATTTTAAATGAGTATTAGCCTTAGATTTCTAACCTTGTTCATATCCAATACCCTTTTAGTTGGTATTAGACTTCAAATTTATGGGTAATAGACTTTTCCCCCCCCAAAAATGATAGAACTTGGTTTTTGGAGGGGGTGTTAGCCTTGGATTTTCTGGGACAAATTGGTCCCGACTTCACGAGCCCCATTTTAAATGAGTATTAGCCTTAGATTTCTAACCTTGTTCATATCCAATACCTTTTAGTTGGTATTAGACTTCAAATTTATGGGTAATAGACTTTTCCCCCCCAAAAATGATAGAACTTGGTTTTTTGGAGGGGGTGTTAGCCTTGGATTTTCTGGACAAATTGGTCCCGACTTCACGAGCCCCATTTTAAATGAGTATTAGCCTTAGATTTCTAACCTTGTTCATATCCAATCCCTTTTAGTTGGTATTAGACTTCAAATTTATGGGTAATAGACTTTTCCCCCCAAAAATGATTGAACTTGGTTTTTTGGAGGGGGTGTTAGCCTTGGATTTTCTGACAAATTGGTCCCGACTTCACGAGCCCCATTTTAAATGAGTATTAGCCTTAGATTTCTAACCTTGTTCATATCCAATACCTTTTAGTTGGTATTAGACTTCAAATTTATGGGTAATAGACTTTTCCCCCCCAAAAATGATAGAACTTGGTTTTTGGAGGGGGTGTTAGCCTTGGATTTTCTGACAAATTGGTCCCGACTTCACGAGCCCCATTTTAAATGAGTATTAGCCTTAGATTTCTAACCTTGTTCATATCCAATACCCTTTTAGTTGGTATTAGACTTCAAATTTATGGGTAATAGACTTTTCCCCCCCAAAAATGATAGAACTTGGTTTTTGGAGGGGGGTGTTAGCCTTGGATTTTCTGACAAATTGGTCCCGACTTCACGAGCCCCATTTTAAATGAGTATTAGCCTTATATTTCTAACCTTGTTCATATCCAATACCTTTTAGTTGGTATTAGACTTCAAATTTATGGGTAATAGACTTTTCCCCCCAAAAATGATAGAACTTGGTTTTTGGAGGGGGTGTTAGCCTTGGATTTTCTGGACAAATTGGTCCCGACTTCACGAGCCCCATTTTAAATGAGTATTAGCCTTAGATTTCTAACCTTGTTCATATCCAATACCTTTTAGTTGGTATTAGACTTCAAATTTATGGGTAATAGACTTTTCCCCCCAAAAATGATAGAACTTGGTTTTTGGAGGGGGTGTTAGTCTTGGATTTTCTGACAAATTGGTCCCGACTTCACGAGCCCCATTTTAAATGAGTATTAGCCTTAGATTTCTAACCTTGTTCATATCCAATACCTTTTAGTTGGTATTAGACTTCAAATTTATGGGTAATAGACTTTTCCCCCCCAAAAATGATAGAACTTGGTTTTTGGAGGGGGTGTTAGCCTTGGATTTTCGGACAAATTGGTCCCGACTTCACGAGCCCCATTTTAAATGAGTATTAGCCTTAGATTTCTAACCTTGTTCATATCCAATACCTTTTAGTTGGTATTAGACTTCAAATTTATGGGTAATAGACTTTTCCCCCCCAAAAATGATAGAACTTGGTTTTTGGAGGGGGTGTTAGCCTTGGATTTTCTGACAAATTGGTCCCGACTTCGACGAGCCCCATTTTAAATGAGTATTAGCCTTAGATTTCTAACCTTGTTCATATCCAATACCCTTTTAGTTGGTATTAGACTTCAAATTTATGGGTAATAGACTTTTCCCCCCCAAAAATGATAGAACTTGGTTTTTGGAGGGGGTGTTAGCCTTGGATTTTCTGGACAAATTGGTCCCCGACTTCACGAGCCCCATTTTAAATGAGTATTAGCCTTAGATTTCTAACCTTGTTCATATCCAATACCTTTTAGTTGGTATTAGACTTCAAATTTATGGGTAATAGACTTTTCCCCCCCAAAAATGATAGAACTTGGTTTTTTGGAGGGGGTGTTAGCCTTGGATTTTCTGACAAATTGGTCCCCGACTTCACGAGCCCCATTTTAAATGAGTATTAGCCTTAGATTTCTAACCTTGTTCATATCCAATCCCTTTTAGTTGGTATTAGACTTCAAATTTATGGGTAATAGACTTTTCCCCCCAAAAATGATTGAACTTGGTTTTTGGAGGGGGTGTTAGCCTTGGATTTTCTGACAAATTGGTCCCCGACTTCGACGAGCCCCATTTTAAATGAGTATTAGCCTTAGATTTCTAACCTTGTTCATATCCAATACCTTTTAGTTGGTATTAGACTTCAAATTTATGGGTAATAGACTTTTCCCCCCCAAAAATGATAGAACTTGGTTTTTGGAGGGGGTGTTAGCCTTGGATTTTCTGGACAAATTGGTCCCGACTTCACGAGCCCCATTTTAAATGAGTATTAGCCTTAGATTTCTAACCTTGTTCATATCCAATCCCTTTTTAGTTGGTATTAGACTTCAAATTTATGGGTAATAGACTTTTCCCCCCCAAAAATGATAGAACTTGGTTTTTGGAGGGGGTGTTAGCCTTGGATTTTCGGACAAATTGGTCCCGACTTCACGAGCCCCATTTTAAATGAGTATTAGCCTTAGATTTCTAACCTTGTTCATATCCAATACCTTTTAGTTGGTATTAGACTTCAAATTTATGGGTAATAGACTTTTCCCCCCCAAAAATGATAGAACTTGGTTTTTGGAGGGGGTGTTAGCCTTGGATTTTCTGGACAAATTGGTCCCGACTTCGACGAGCCCCATTTTAAATGAGTATTAGCCTTAGATTTCTAACCTTGTTCATATCCAATACCTTTTAGTTGGTATTAGACTTCAAATTTATGGGTAATAGACTTTTCCCCCCCAAAAATGATAGAACTTGGTTTTTGGAGGGGGTGTTAGCCTTGGATTTTCGGACAAATTGGTCCCGACTTCACGAGCCCCATTTTAAATGAGTATTAGCCTTAGATTTCTAACCTTGTTCATATCCAATACCTTTTAGTTGGTATTAGACTTCAAATTTATGGGTAATAGACTTTTCCCCCCAAAAAATGATTGAACTTGGTTTTTTGGAGGGGGTGTTAGCCTTGGATTTTCTGACAAATTGGTCCCGACTCGACGAGCCCCATTTTAAATGAGTATTAGCCTTAGATTTCTAACCTTGTTCATATCCAATACCTTTTAGTTGGTATTAGACTTCAAATTTATGGGTAATAGACTTTTCCCCCCCAAAAATGATAGAACTTGGTTTTTTGGAGGGGGTGTTAGCCTTGGATTTTCGGACAAATTGGTCCCGACTTGACGAGCCCCATTTTAAATGAGTATTAGCCTTAGATTTCTAACCTTGTTCATATCCAATCCCTTTTAGTTGGTATTAGACTTCAAATTTATGGGTAATAGACTTTTCCCCCCCAAAAATGATAGAACTTGGTTTTTGGAGGGGGTGTTAGCCTTGGATTTTCTGACAAATTGGTCCCGACTTCACGAGCCCCATTTTAAATGAGTATTAGCCTTAGATTTCTAACCTTGTTCATATCCAATACCTTTTAGTTGGTATTAGACTTCAAATTTATGGGTAATAGACTTTTCCCCCCAAAAATGATAGAACTTGGTTTTTGGAGGGGGTGTTAGCCTTGGATTTTCTGACAAATTGGTCCCGACTTCACGAGCCCCATTTTAAATGAGTATTAGCCTTAGATTTCTAACCTTGTTCATATCCAATCCCTTTTAGTTGGTATTAGACTTCAAATTTATGGGTAATAGACTTTTCCCCCCCAAAAATGATAGAACTTGGTTTTTGGAGGGGGTGTTAGCCTTGGATTTTCTGGACAAATTGGTCCCGACTTCACGAGCCCCATTTTAAATGAGTATTAGCCTTAGATTTCTAACCTTGTTCATATCCAATACCTTTTAGTTGGTATTAGACTTCAAATTTATGGGTAATAGACTTTTCCCCCCCAAAAATGATAGAACTTGGTTTTTGGAGGGGGTGTTAGCCTTGGATTTTCGGACAAATTGGTCCCGACTCGACGAGCCCCATTTTAAATGAGTATTAGCCTTAGATTTCTAACCTTGTTCATATCCAATCCCTTTTAGTTGGTATTAGACTTCAAATTTATGGGTAATAGACTTTTCCCCCCCAAAAATGATAGAACTTGGTTTTTGGAGGGGGTGTTAGCCTTGGATTTTCTGGACAAATTGGTCCCGACTTCACGAGCCCCATTTTAAATGAGTATTAGCCTTAGATTTCTAACCTTGTTCATATCCAATACCTTTTAGTTGGTATTAGACTTCAAATTTATGGGTAATAGACTTTTCCCCCCAAAAATGATAGAACTTGGTTTTTGGAGGGGGTGTTAGCCTTGGATTTTCTGGACAAATTGGTCCCGACTTCACGAGCCCCATTTTAAATGAGTATTAGCCTTAGATTTCTAACCTTGTTCATATCCAATCCCTTTTAGTTGGTATTAGACTTCAAATTTATGGGTAATAGACTTTTCCCCCCAAAAATGATTGAACTTGGTTTTTGGAGGGGGTGTTAGCCTTGGATTTTCTGGACAAATTGGTCCCGACTTGACGAGCCCCATTTTAAATGAGTATTAGCCTTAGATTTCTAACCTTGTTCATATCCAATCCCTTTTAGTTGGTATTAGACTTCAAATTTATGGGTAATAGACTTTTCCCCCCCAAAAATGATAGAACTTGGTTTTTGGAGGGGGTGTTAGCCTTGGATTTTCTGACAAATTGGTCCCGACTTCACGAGCCCCATTTTAAATGAGTATTAGCCTTAGATTTCTAACCTTGTTCATATCCAATACCTTTTAGTTGGTATTAGACTTCAAATTTATGGGTAATAGACTTTTCCCCCAAAAATGATAGAACTTGGTTTTTGGAGGGGGGTGTTAGCCTTGGATTTTCTGACAAATTGGTCCCGACTCGACGAGCCCCATTTTAAATGAGTATTAGCCTTAGATTTCTAACCTTGTTCATATCCAATCCCTTTTAGTTTGGTATTAGACTTCAAATTTATGGGTAATAGACTTTTCCCCCAAAAATGATAGAACTTGGTTTTTGGAGGGGGTGTTAGCCTTGGATTTTCTGACAAATTGGTCCCGACTTCACGAGCCCCATTTTAAATGAGTATTAGCCTTAGATTTCTAACATTGTTCATATCCAATACCTTTTAGTTGGTATTAGACTTCAAATTTATGGGTAATAGACTTTTCCCCCCAAAAATGATAGAACTTGGTTTTTTGGAGGGGGTGTTAGCCTTGGATTTTCTGGACAAATTGGTCCCGACTTCGACGAGCCCCATTTTAAATGAGTATTAGCCTTAGATTTCTAACCTTGTTCATATCCAATACCTTTTAGTTGGTATTAGACTTCAAATTTATGGGTAATAGACTTTTCCCCCCCAAAAATGATAGAACTTGGTTTTTTGGAGGGGGGTGTTAGCCTTGGATTTTCTGACAAATTGGTCCCGACTTCACGAGCCCCATTTTAAATGAGTATTAGCCTTAGATTTCTAACCTTGTTCATATCCAATCCCTTTTAGTTGGTATTAGACTTCAAATTTATGGGTAATAGACTTTTCCCCCCCAAAAATGATAGAACTTGGTTTTTGGAGGGGGTGTTAGCCTTGGATTTTCTGACAAATTGGTCCCGACTTCACGAGCCCCATTTTAAATGAGTATTAGCCTTAGATTTCTAACCTTGTTCATATCCAATACCTTTTAGTTGGTATTAGACTTCAAATTTATGGGTAATAGACTTTTCCCCCCAAAAATGATAGAACTTGGTTTTTTGGAGGGGGTGTTAGCCTTGGATTTTCTGACAAATTGGTCCCGACTTCGACGAGCCCCATTTTAAATGAGTATTAGCCTTAGATTTCTAACCTTGTTCATATCCAATCCCTTTTAGTTTGGTATTAGACTTCAAATTTATGGGTAATAGACTTTTCCCCCCCAAAAATGATAGAACTTGGTTTTTGGAGGGGGTGTTAGCCTTGGATTTTCTGGACAAATTGGTCCCGACTTCACGAGCCCCATTTTAAATGAGTATTAGCCTTAGATTTCTAACCTTGTTCATATCCAATACCTTTTAGTTGGTATTAGACTTCAAATTTATGGGTAATAGACTTTTCCCCCCCAAAAACATGATTGAACTTGGTTTTTGGAGGGGGTGTTAGCCTTGGATTTTCTGACAAATTGGTCCCCGACTTCGACGAGCCCCATTTTAAATGAGTATTAGCCTTAGATTTCTAACCTTGTTCATATCCAATCCCTTTTAGTTGGTATTAGACTTCAAATTTATGGGTAATAGACTTTTCCCCCCCAAAAATGATTGAACTTGGTTTTTTGGAGGGGGTGTTAGCCTTGGATTTTCTGACAAATTGGTCCCGACTTGACGAGCCCCATTTTAAATGAGTATTAGCCTTAGATTTCTAACCTTGTTCATATCCAATCCCTTTTAGTTGGTATTAGACTTCAAATTTATGGGTAATAGACTTTTCCCCCCCAAAAATGATAGAACTTGGTTTTTTGGAGGGGGGTGTTAGCCTTGGATTTTCTGACAAATTGGTCCCGACTTCACGAGCCCCATTTTAAATGAGTATTAGCCTTAGATTTCTAACCTTGTTCATATCCAATACCCTTTTAGTTGGTATTAGACTTCAAATTTATGGGTAATAGACTTTTCCCCCCAAAAATGATTGAACTTGGTTTTTGGAGGGGGTGTTAGCCTTGGATTTTCTGGACAAATTGGTCCCGACTTCGACGAGCCCCATTTTAAATGAGTATTAGCCTTAGATTTCTAACCTTGTTCATATCCAATCCCTTTTAGTTGGTATTAGACTTCAAATTTATGGGTAATAGACTTTTCCCCCCAAAAATGATAGAACTTGGTTTTTGGAGGGGGTGTTAGCCTTGGATTTTCTGACAAATTGGTCCCGACTTCACGAGCCCCATTTTAAATGAGTATTAGCCTTAGATTTCTAACCTTGTTCATATCCAATACCTTTTAGTTGGTATTAGACTTCAAATTTATGGGTAATAGACTTTTCCCCCCCAAAAATGATAGAACTTGGTTTTTTGGAGGGGGTGTTAGCCTTGGATTTTCTGACAAATTGGTCCCGACTTCGACGAGCCCCATTTTAAATGAGTATTAGCCTTAGATTTCTAACCTTGTTCATATCCAATCCCTTTTAGTTGGTATTAGACTTCAAATTTATGGGTAATAGACTTTTCCCCCCCAAAAATGATAGAACTTGGTTTTTGGAGGGGGTGTTAGCCTTGGATTTTCTGACAAATTGGTCCCGACTTCACGAGCCCCATTTTTAAATGAGTATTAGCCTTAGATTTCTAACCTTGTTCATATCCAATACCTTTTAGTTGGTATTAGACTTCAAATTTATGGGTAATAGACTTTTCCCCCCCAAAAATGATAGAACTTGGTTTTTGGAGGGGGTGTTAGCCTTGGATTTTCTGACAAATTGGTCCCGACTTCGACGAGCCCCATTTTAAATGAGTATTAGCCTTAGATTTCTAACCTTGTTCATATCCAATACCCTTTTAGTTGGTATTAGACTTCAAATTTATGGGTATTAGACTTTTCCCCCCCAAAAATGATAGAACTTGGTTTTTGGAGGGGGTGTTAGCCTTGGATTTTCTGGACAAATTGGTCCCCGACTTCGACGAGCCCCATTTTAAATGAGTATTAGCCTTAGATTTCTAACCTTGTTCATATCCAATCCCTTTTAGTTGGTATTAGACTTCAAATTTATGGGTAATAGACTTTTCCCCCCCAAAAATGATAGAACTTGGTTTTTGGAGGGGGGTGTTAGCCTTGGATTTTCTGACAAATTGGTCCCGACTTCACGAGCCCCCATTTTAAATGAGTATTAGCCTTAGATTTCTAACCTTGTTCATATCCAATACCTTTTAGTTGGTATTAGACTTCAAATTTATGGGTAATAGACTTTTCCCCCCCAAAAATGATAGAACTTGGTTTTTGGAGGGGGTGTTAGCCTTGGATTTTCTGGACAAATTGGTCCCGACTTCGACGAGCCCCCATTTTAAATGAGTATTAGCCTTAGATTTCTAACCTTGTTCATATCCAATACCCTTTTAGTTGGTATTAGACTTCAAATTTATGGGTAATAGACTTTTCCCCCCAAAAATGATAGAACTTGGTTTTTTGGAGGGGGGTGTTAGCCTTGGATTTTCTGACAAATTGGTCCCGACTTCACGAGCCCCATTTTAAATGAGTATTAGCCTTAGATTTCTAACCTTGTTCATATCCAATACCTTTTAGTTGGTATTAGACTTCAAATTTATGGGTAATAGACTTTTCCCCCCAAAAATGATAGAACTTGGTTTTTGGAGGGGGTGTTAGCCTTGGATTTTCTGACAAATTGGTCCCGACTTGACGAGCCCCATTTTAAATGAGTATTAGCCTTAGATTTCTAACCTTGTTCATATCCAATCCCTTTTTAGTTGGTATTAGACTTCAAATTTATGGGTAATAGACTTTTCCCCCCCAAAAATGATTGAACTTGGTTTTTTGGAGGGGGTGTTAGCCTTGGATTTTCTGGACAAATTGGTCCCGACTCGACGAGCCCCATTTTAAATGAGTATTAGCCTTAGATTTCTAACCTTGTTCATATCCAATCCCTTTTAGTTGGTATTAGACTTCAAATTTATGGGTAATAGACTTTTCCCCCAAAAATGATAGAACTTGGTTTTTGGAGGGGGTGTTAGCCTTGGATTTTCTGACAAATTGGTCCCGACTTCACGAGCCCCATTTTAAATGAGTATTAGCCTTAGATTTCTAACCTTGTTCATATCCAATACCTTTTAGTTGGTATTAGACTTCAAATTTATGGGTAATAGACTTTTCCCCCCAAAAAATGATTGAACTTGGTTTTTGGAGGGGGTGTTAGCCTTGGATTTTCTGGGACAAATTGGTCCCGACTCGACGAGCCCCATTTTAAATGAGTATTAGCCTTAGATTTCTAACCTTGTTCATATCCAATCCCTTTTAGTTGGTATTAGACTTCAAATTTATGGGTAATAGACTTTTCCCCCCCAAAAATGATAGAACTTGGTTTTTGGAGGGGGTGTTAGCCTTGGATTTTCTGACAAATTGGTCCCGACTTCGACGAGCCCCATTTTAAATGAGTATTAGCCTTAGATTTCTAACCTTGTTCATATCCAATACCTTTTAGTTGGTATTAGACTTCAAATTTATGGGTAATAGACTTTTCCCCCCAAAAAATGATTGAACTTGGTTTTTGGAGGGGGTGTTAGCCTTGGATTTTCTGACAAATTGGTCCCGACTCGACGAGCCCCATTTTAAATGAGTATTAGCCTTAGATTTCTAACCTTGTTCATATCCAATACCTTTTAGTTGGTATTAGACTTCAAATTTATGGGTAATAGACTTTTCCCCCCCAAAAATGATAGAACTTGGTTTTTGGAGGGGGGTGTTAGCCTTGGATTTTCTGACAAATTGGTCCCCGACTTCACGAGCCCCATTTTAAATGAGTATTAGCCTTAGATTTCTAACCTTGTTCATATCCAATCCCTTTTAGTTGGTATTAGACTTCAAATTTATGGGTATTAGACTTTTCCCCCCCAAAAATGATAGAACTTGGTTTTTTGGAGGGGGTGTTAGCCTTGGATTTTCTGACAAATTGGTCCCGACTTCACGAGCCCCATTTTAAATGAGTATTAGCCTTAGATTTCTAACCTTGTTCATATCCAATACCTTTTAGTTGGTATTAGACTTCAAATTTATGGGTAATAGACTTTTCCCCCAAAAATGATTGAACTTGGTTTTTGGAGGGGGGTGTTAGCCTTGGATTTTCTGACAAATTGGTCCCGACTTCGACGAGCCCCATTTTAAATGAGTATTAGCCTTAGATTTCTAACCTTGTTCATATCCAATACCCTTTTAGTTGGTATTAGACTTCAAATTTATGGGTAATAGACTTTTCCCCCCCAAAAATGATAGAACTTGGTTTTTTGGAGGGGGTGTTAGCCTTGGATTTTCTGACAAATTGGTCCCGACTTCACGAGCCCCATTTTAAATGAGTATTAGCCTTAGATTTCTAACCTTGTTCATATCCAATACCTTTTAGTTGGTATTAGACTTCAAATTTATGGGTAATAGACTTTTCCCCCCAAAAATGATTGAACTTGGTTTTTGGAGGGGGGTGTTAGCCTTGGATTTTCTGGACAAATTGGTCCCGACTTCGACGAGCCCCATTTTAAATGAGTATTAGCCTTAGATTTCTAACCTTGTTCATATCCAATCCCTTTTAGTTGGTATTAGACTTCAAATTTATGGGTAATAGACTTTTCCCCCCAAAAATGATAGAACTTGGTTTTTTGGAGGGGGTGTTAGCCTTGGATTTTCTGACAAATTGGTCCCGACTCGACGAGCCCCATTTTAAATGAGTATTAGCCTTAGATTTCTAACCTTGTTCATATCCAATCCCTTTTAGTTGGTATTAGACTTCAAATTTATGGGTAATAGACTTTTCCCCCCCAAAAATGATAGAACTTGGTTTTTGGAGGGGGTGTTAGCCTTGGATTTTCTGGACAAATTGGTCCCGACTTCACGAGCCCCATTTTAAATGAGTATTAGCCTTAGATTTCTAACCTTGTTCATATCCAATACCCTTTTAGTTGGTATTAGACTTCAAATTTATGGGTAATAGACTTTTCCCCCCAAAAAATGATTGAACTTGGTTTTTGGAGGGGGTGTTAGCCTTGGATTTTCTGGACAAATTGGTCCCGACTCGACGAGCCCCATTTTAAATGAGTATTAGCCTTAGATTTCTAACCTTGTTCATATCCAATCCCTTTTAGTTGGTATTAGACTTCAAATTTATGGGTAATAGACTTTTCCCCCCAAAAATGATAGAACTTGGTTTTTGGAGGGGGTGTTAGCCTTGGATTTTCTGACAAATTGGTCCCCGACTTCACGAGCCCCATTTTAAATGAGTATTAGCCTTAGATTTCTAACCTTGTTCATATCCAATACCTTTTAGTTGGTATTAGACTTCAAATTTATGGGTAATAGACTTTTCCCCCAAAAAATGATTGAACTTGGTTTTTGGAGGGGGTGTTAGCCTTGGATTTTCGGACAAATTGGTCCCGACTCGACGAGCCCCATTTTAAATGAGTATTAGCCTTAGATTTCTAACCTTGTTCATATCCAATCCCTTTTAGTTGGTATTAGACTTCAAATTTATGGGTAATAGACTTTTCCCCCCAAAAATGATAGAACTTGGTTTTTGGAGGGGGTGTTAGCCTTGGATTTTCTGACAAATTGGTCCCCGACTTCACGAGCCCCATTTTAAATGAGTATTAGCCTTAGATTTCTAACCTTGTTCATATCCAATACCTTTTAGTTGGTATTAGACTTCAAATTTATGGGTAATAGACTTTTCCCCCCAAAAATGATAGAACTTGGTTTTTTGGAGGGGGTGTTAGCCTTGGATTTTCTGACAAATTGGTCCCGACTTGACGAGCCCCATTTTAAATGAGTATTAGCCTTAGATTTCTAACCTTGTTCATATCCAATACCTTTTAGTTGGTATTAGACTTCAAATTTATGGGTAATAGACTTTTCCCCCCCAAAAATGATAGAACTTGGTTTTTGGAGGGGGTGTTAGCCTTGGATTTTCTGACAAATTGGTCCCGACTTCACGAGCCCCATTTTAAATGAGTATTAGCCTTAGATTTCTAACCTTGTTCATATCCAATACCCTTTTAGTTGGTATTAGACTTCAAATTTATGGGTAATAGACTTTTCCCCCCCAAAAATGATAGAACTTGGTTTTTGGAGGGGGTGTTAGCCTTGGATTTTCTGGACAAATTGGTCCCGACTTCACGAGCCCCATTTTAAATGAGTATTAGCCTTAGATTTCTAACCTTGTTCATATCCAATACCTTTTAGTTGGTATTAGACTTCAAATTTATGGGTAATAGACTTTTCCCCCCAAAAATGATAGAACTTGGTTTTTGGAGGGGGGTGTTAGCCTTGGATTTTCTGGACAAATTGGTCCCGACTCGACGAGCCCCATTTTAAATGAGTATTAGCCTTAGATTTCTAACCTTGTTCATATCCAATACCCTTTTAGTTGGTATTAGACTTCAAATTTATGGGTAATAGACTTTTCCCCCCAAAAATGATAGAACTTGGTTTTTGGAGGGGGTGTTAGCCTTGGATTTTCTGGACAAATTGGTCCCGACTTCACGAGCCCCATTTTAAATGAGTATTAGCCTTAGATTTCTAACCTTGTTCATATCCAATACCCTTTAGTTGGTATTAGACTTCAAATTTATGGGTAATAGACTTTTCCCCCAAAACATGATTGAACTTGGTTTTTGGAGGGGGGTGTTAGCCTTGGATTTTCTGGACAAATTGGTCCCCGACTTCGACGAGCCCCATTTTAAATGAGTATTAGCCTTAGATTTCTAACCTTGTTCATATCCAATCCCTTTTAGTTGGTATTAGACTTCAAATTTATGGGTAATAGACTTTTCCCCCCCAAAAATGATTGAACTTGGTTTTTGGAGGGGGTGTTAGCCT
>JAPFFM010000103.1:0-29123 GCA_029228605.1 Salix koriyanagi | reverse complement strand
AAACTATTTCACATTCAAACGAGAATATCATGTTCTTCTAGTATCGAAATCATGCGGTTCAAAAAACCAGAGTAATCTATAGATTTAGGACAACAACTTTGATGAAGGATCCACACACGAGAGATAAGCTGTTTTGAAGCGCAGAATCCGCCGCATTGTGGTTCGTTAAAAACAAGCGAAACTACTTTACATTTCAAACAGGGAATATCATGTTCTTCTAGTATCGAAATCATGCGGTTCAAAAAAAACCAGAGTAATCTATAGATTTAGGACAACAACTTTGATGAAGGATCCACCACGAGAAAAACTGTTTTCAAGCGCAGAATCCGCCGCATCGTGGTTCGTTAAAAACAAGCAAAACTACACATTCAAACAGGGAATATCATGTTCTTCTAGTATCGAAATCATGCGGTTCAAAAAATCCAGCGATCATCTATAGATTTAGGACAACAACTTTGATGAAGGATCCACCACGAGAGATAAAGTGTTTTGAAGCGCAGAATCCGCCGCATCGTGGTTCGTTAAAAAACAAGTCAAAACTATTTCACATTCAAAACAGGGAATATCATGTTCTTCTAGTATCGAAATCATGCGGTTCAAAAAACCAGAGTAATCTATAGATTTAGGACAACAACTTTGATGAAGGATCCACCACGAGACAAAACTGTTTTGAAGCGCAGAAATCTGCCGCATCGTGGTTCATTAAAAACAAGCGAAACTACACATTCAAACAGGAATATCATGTTCTTCTAGTGTCGAAATCATGCGGTTCAAAAATCCAGAGTAATCTATAGATTTAGGACAACAACTTTGATGCAGGATCCACCACGAGACAAAACTGTTTTGAAGCGCAGAATCCGCCGCATCGTGGTTTCGTTAAAAAACAAGCGAAACTACTTTACATTCAAACAGGGAATATCATGTTCTTCTAGTGTCGAAATCATGCGGTTCAAAAACAAACAGTAATCTGTAGATTTAGGACAACAACTTTGATGAAGGATCCACCACGAGAGAAAACTGTTTTGAAGCGCAGAATCTACCGCATCGTGGTTCGTTAAAAACAAGCAAAACTATTTACATTCAAACGGGAATATCATGTTCTTCTAGTGTCAAAATCATGCGGTTCAAAAAATCCAGCAGTCATCTATAGATTTAGGACAACAACTTTGATGAAGGATCCACCACGAGAGAAAACTGTTTTCAAGCGCAGAATCCGCCGCATCGTGGTTCGTTAAAAACAAGCAAAACTATTTACATTCAAACAGGGAATATCATGTTCTTCTAGTATCGAAATCATGCGGTTCAAAAAACCCAGAGTAATCTATAGATTTAGGACAACAACTTTGATGAAGGATCCACCACGAGAGAAAAACTGTTTTGAAGCGCAGAACTCGCCGCATCGTGGTTCGTTAAAAACAAGCGAAACTACACATTCAAACAGGGAATATCATGTTCTTCTAGTGTCGAAATCATGCGGTTCAAAAAACCCACAGTAATCTATAGATTTAGGACAACAACTTTGATGAAGGATCCACCACGAGAGAAAACTGTTTTGAAGCGCAGAATCGCCGCATCGTGGTTCGTTAAAAACAAGCAAAACTATTTACATTCAAACAGAATATCATGTTCTTCTAGTGTCGAAATCATGCGGTTCAAAAAACCCAGCAGTAATCTATAGATTTAGGACAACAACTTTGATGAAGGATCCACCACGAGAGAAAACTGTTTTGAAGCGCAGAATCCGCCGCATCGTGGTTCGTTAAAAACAAGCAAAACTATTTACATTCAAACAGGGAATATCATGTTCTTCTAGTGTCAAAATCATGCGGTTCAAAAAAACCACAGTAATCTATAGATTTAGGACAACAACTTTGATGAAGGATCCACCACGAGAGAAAAACTGTTTTGAAGCGCAGAATCCGCCGCATCATGGTTCATTAAAAACAAGCGAAACTACACATTCAAACAGGAATATCATGTTCTTCTAGTGTCGAAATCATGCGGTTCAAAAATCCAGAGTAATCTATAGATTTAGGACAACAACTTTGATGCAAGATCCACCACGAGAAAAACTGTTTTGAAGCGCAGAATCCGCCGCATCGTGGTTCGTTAAAAACAAGCGAAAACTATTTACATTCAAACAGGAATATCATGTTCTTCTAGTGTCGAAATCATGCGGTTCAAAAAACCCACAGTAATCTATAGATTTAGGACAACAACTTTGATGAAGGATCCACCACGAGATAAAACTGTTTTGAAGCGCAGAATCTGCCGCATCGTGGTTCGTTAAAAACAAGCAAAACTATTTACATTCAAACAGGAATATCATGTTCTTCTAGTGTCGAAATCATGCGGTTCAAAAAACCACAGTAATCTATAGATTTAGGACAACAACTTTGATGAAGGATCCACCACGAGAGAAAACTGTTTTTGAAGCGCAGAATCTGCCGCATCGTGGTTCGTTAAAAAACAAGCGAAAACTATTTACATTCAAACAGGGAATATCATGTTCTTCTAGTGTCGAAATCATGCGGTTCAAAAAACAAGAGTAATCTATAGATTTAGGACAACAACTTTGATGAAGGATCCACAACGAGAGAAAACTGTTTTGAAGCGCAGAATCTGCTGCATCGTGGTTCGTTAAAAACAAGCAAAACTACACATTCAAACGGGAATATCATGTTCTTCTAGTGTCGAAATCATGCGGTTCAAAAATCCAGAGTTATCTATAGATTTAGGACAACAACTTTGATGAAGGATCCACCACGAGAGAAAACTGTTTTGAAGCGCAGAATCCGCCGCATCGTGGTTCGTTAAAAAACAAGCAAAACTACACATTCAAACGGGAATATCATGTTCTTCTAGTATCGAAATCATGCGGTTCAAAAAACCCACAGTAATCTATAGATTTAGGACAACAACTTTGATGAAAGGATCCACCACGAGAGAAAACTGTTTTGAAGCGCAGAATCTGCCGCATCGTGGTTTCGTTAAAAAACAAGCGAAACTACTACATTCAAACGGGAATATCATGTTCTTCTAGTGTCGAAATCATGCGGTTCAAAAAACCAGCAGTAATCTATAGATTTAGGACAACAACTTTGATGAAGGATCCACCACGAGAGAAAACTGTTTTTGAAGCGCAGAATCTGCCGCATCGTGGTTCGTTAAAAACAAGCAAAACTACACATTCAAACAAGAATATCATGTTCTTCTAGTATCGAAATCATGCGGTTCAAAAAATCCAGCAGTCATCTATAGATTTAGGACAACAACTTTGATGAAGGATCCACCACGAGAGAAAAGCTGTTTTCAAGCGCAGAATCCGCCGCATCGTGGTTCGTTAAAAACAAGCCAAAACTATTTACATTCAAACGGGAATATCATGTTCTTCTAGTATCGAAATCATGCGGTTCAAAAAACCAGAGTGATCTATAGATTTAGGACAACAACTTTGATGAAGGATCCACCACGAGAGAAAAACTGTTTTGAAGCGCAGAATCTGCCGCATCGTGGTTCGTTAAAAACAAGCGAAACTACACATTCAAACAGGGAATATCATGTTCTTCTAGTGTCGAAATCATGCGGTTCAAAAAATCCAGAGTAATCTATAGATTTAGGACAATAACTTTGATGAAGGATCCACCACGAGATAAACTGTTTTGAAGCGCAGAATCGCCGCATCGTGGTTCGTTAAAAACAAGCGAAAACTATGTACATTCAAACAGGGAATATCATGTTCTTCTAGTGTCGAAATCATGCGGTTCAAAAAACCACAGTAATCTATAGATTTAGGACAACAACTTTGATGAAGGATCCACCACGAGAGAAAACTGTTTTGAAGCGCAGAATCTACCGCATCGTGGTTCGTTAAAAACAGGCCAAACTATTTACATTCAAACAGGAATATCATGTTCTTCTAGTAGTCGAAATCATGCGGTTCAAAAAACAAAGCAAGTAATCTATAGATTTAGGACAACAACTTTGATGAAGGATCCACCACGAGAGAAAACTGTTTTTTGAAGCGCAGAATCGCCGCATCGTGGTTCGTTAAAAACAAGCGAAACTATTTACATTCAAATAGGAATATCATGTTCTTCTAGTGTCGAAATCATGCGGTTCAAAAACAAACAGTAATCTGTAGATTTAGGAGAACAACTTTGATGAAGGATCCACCACGAGAGAAAACTGTTTTGAAGCGCAGAATCTGCCGCATCGTGGTTCGTTAAAAACAAGCGAAACTATTGACATTCAAACAGGAATATCATGTTCTTCTAGTGTCGAAATCATGCGGTTCAAAAAACCAGAGTAATCTATAGATTTAGGACAACAACTTTGATGAAGGATCTACCACGAGAGAAAACTGTTTTGAAGCGCATAATCTGCCGCATCATGGTTCGTTAAAAACAAGCAAAACTATTTACATTCAAACAGTAATCTATAGATTTAGCATAGTAACTTTGACGAAGGATCCACCGCGAGTGAAAACTGTTTTCTAGCGCAGAATCTGCAGCATCGTGGTTCGTTAAAAGCAGGCAAAACTACACATTCAACAAGGAATATCATGTTCTTCTAGTGTCGAAATCATGCGGTTCAAAAATCCAGAGTAATCTATAGATTTAGGACAACTTTGACGAAGGATCCACCACGATAGAAAACTATTTTGAAGCGTAGAATCTGCCGCATCGTGGTTTGTTAAAAACAAGCGAAACTATTTACATTCAAACAGGGAATATCATGTTCTTCTAGTGTCGAAATCATGCGGTTCAAAAAACCAGAGTAATCTATAGATTTAGGACAACAACTTTGATGAAGGATCCACCACTAGCGAAAAACTGTTTTTGAAGCGCAGAATCGCCGCATCGTGGTTCGTTAAAAAACAAGCGAAAACTACACATTCAAACGGGAATATCATGTTCTTCTAGTATCGAAATCATGCGGTTCAAAAAACCCACGAGTAATCTATAGATTTAGGACAACAACTTTGATGAAGGATCCACCACGAGAGAAAACTGTTTTCAAGCGCGAGAATCCGCCGCATCGTGGTTCGTTAAAAAGCAAGCAAAAACTACACATTCAAACAGGAATATCATGTTCTTCTAGTATCGAAATCATGCGGTTCAAAAAATCCAGCGTCATCTATAGATTTAGGACAACAACTTTGATGAAGGATCCACCACGAGAGAAAACTGTTTTGAAGCTTAGAATCGCCGCATCGTGGTTCGTTAAAAAACAAGCGAAACTATTTACATTCAAACAGGAATATCATGTTCTTCTAGTGTCGAAATCATGCGGTTCAAAAAATCCAGAGTAATCTATAGATTTAGGACAACAACTTTGATGAAGGATCCACCACCGAGAGAAAACTGTTTTTGAAGCGCAGAATCCGCCGCATCGTGGTTCGTTAAAAACAAGCAAAAACTACACATTCAAACGGGAATATCATGTTCTTCTAGTATCGAAATCATGCGGTTCAAAAAACCACAAGTAATCTATAGATTTAGGATAACAACTTTGATGAAGGATCCACCACGAGAGAAAACTGTTTTCAAGCGTAGAATCCGCAGCATCGTGGTTCGTTAAAAAGCAAGCAAAACTACACATTCAAACAAGGAATATCATGTTCTTCTAGTATCGAAATCATGCGGTTCAAAAAATCCAGCAGTCATCTATAGATTTAGGACAACAACTTTGATGAAGGATCCACCACGAGAGAAAACTGTTTTTAAAGCATAGAATCCGCCGCATCGTGGTTCGTTAAAAACAAGCGAAAACTATTTACATTCAAACAGGGAATATCATGTTCTTCTAGTGTCGAAAATCATGCGGTTCAAAAAACCAGAGTCATCTATAGATTTAGGAAAACAACTTTGATGAAGGATCCACCACGAGAGAAAACTGTTTTGAAACGCAGAATATGCCGCATCGTGGTTCGTTAAAAACAAGCGAAACTACACATTCAAACGGGAATATCATGTTCTTCTAGTATCAAAATCATGCGGTTCAAAAAACCACACTAATCTATAGATTTAGGACAACAACTTTCACGATGGATCCACCACGAGAGAAAACTGTTTTCAAGCGCAGAATCTGCCGCATCGTGGTTCGTTAAAAGCAGGCAAACTACACATTCCAACAGAAATATCATGTTCTTCTAGTATCGAAATCATGCGATTCAAAAATCTAGCGTCATCTATAGATTTAGGACAACAACTTTGATGAAGGATCCACCATGAGAGAAAACTGTTTTCAAGCGCAGAATCTGCAGCATCGTGGTTCGTTAAAATCAGGCAAAACTACACATTCAACAAGGAATATCATGTTCTTCTAGTATCGAAATCATGCGGTTCAAAAAACCACAGTAATCTATAGATTTAGGACAACAACTTTGATGAAGGATCCACCACGAGAGAAAACTGTTTTGAAGCGTAGAATCTGCCGCATCGTGGTTTGTTAAACACAGGTAAAACTACATATTGAAAATGGAATATCATGGTCTTCTAGTTTCGAAATCACACGGTTCAAAAATCCAGCGTCCTCTATAGATTTAGGACAACAACTTTGATGAAGGATCCACCACGAGAGAAAACTGTTTTGAAGCGCAGAATCGCACGCATCGTGGTTCGTTAAAAAACAAGCGAAACTATTTACATTCAAACAGAATATCATGTTTCTTTCTAGTGTCGAAATCATGCGGTTCAAAAAACCCAGAGTAATCTATAGATTTAGGAAAACAACTTTGATGAAGGATCCACCACGAGCGAAAACTGTTTTGAAGCGCAGAATCTGCCGCATCGTGGTTCGTTAAACACAGGCAAAACTACATATTCAAACGGGAATATCATTTTCTTCTAGTGTCAAAATCATGCAGTTCAAAAAACCAGAGTATTTATAGATTTAGGACAACAACTTTGACGAAAGATCCAACACCAGAGATAACTGTTTTCAAGCGCAGAATCTGCTGCACCGTGGTACGTTAAACACAGGAAAAACTACATATTCAAAAGGGAATATCATGTTCTTCTAGTTTTGAAATCACGCGGTTCAGAAATCCAAAGTCATCTATAGATTTAGGACAACAACTTTAACGAAGGATCCAACACCAGAGATAACTGTTTTCAAGCGCAGAATCTGCCGCATCGTGGTTCGTTAAACACAGGTAAAACTACATATTGAAAATGGAATATCATGGTCTTCTAGTTTCGAAATCGCACGGTTCAAAAATCCAGCGTGCTCTATAGATTTAGGACAACAACTTTGATGAAGGATCCACCACGAGAGAAAACTGTTTTGAAGCGCAGAATCTGTAGTATCGTGGTTCGTTAAAAACAAGCGAAACTATTTACATTCAAACAGGAATATCATGTTTTTCTAGTGTCGAAATCATGCGGTTCAAAAAATCAGAGTAATCTATAGATTTAGGACAACAACTTTGATGAAGGATCCACCACGAGCGAAAACTGTTTTGAAGCGCAGAATCTGCCGCATCGTGGTTTGTTAAAAACAAGCAAAACTACACATTCAAACGGCAATATCATGTTCTTCTAGTATCGAAATCATGCTGTTCAAAAAACCACAGTAATCTATTGATTTAGGACAGCAACTTTGATGAAGGATCCACCACGAGAGAAAACTATTTTCAAACGCAGAATCTGTCGCATCGTGGTTCGTTAAAAACAAGCGAAACTACACATTCAAACGGGAATATCATGTTCTTCTAGTATCGAAATCATATGGTTCAAAAAACCACAGTAATCTATTGATTTAGGACAGCAACTTTGACGAAGGATCCACCACGAGAGAACTGTTTTCAAGCGCACAATCTGCCGCATCGTGGTTCGTTAAAAACAAGCGAAAATATTAACATTCAAACAGGAATATCATGTTCTTCTAGTATCAAAATCATGCGGTTCAAAAAACCACAGTAATCTATAGATTTAGGACAACAACTTTGACGAACGATCCAACACCAGAGATAACTGTTTTCAAGCGCAGAATCTGCCGCATTGTGGTTCTTTAAAAATAGGCAAAACTACACATTCAAACGGGAATATCATGTTCTTCTAGTATCGAAATCATGCGGTTCAAAAAACCACAGTAATCTATAGATCTGGAACAACAACTTTGACGAAGGATCCAGCACCAGAGATAACTATTTTGAAGCGCAGAATCTGCCGCATCGCGGGTCGTTAAAAGCAGGCAAAACTACACATTCAAACGGGAATATCATGTTCTTCTAGTATCGCAATCATGCGGTTCAAAAATCCAGCATCATCTATAGATTTAGGACAACAACTTTGATGAAGGATCAACCATGTGAGAAAACTGTTTTGAAGCGCAGAATCTACCGCATCGTGGTTTGTTAAAAACAAACAAAACTACACATTCAAACGGGAATATCATGTTCTTCTAGTATCGAAATCATGCGGTTCAAAAAACCACAGTAATCTATAGATTTAGGACAACAACTTTGACGAAGGATCCACCACGAGAGAAAACTGTTTTCAAGCGCAAAATCTGCTGCATCGTGGTTCGTTAAACACAAGCAAAACTACATATTCAAACTGGAATATCATGTTCTTCTAGTATCGAAATCATGGGGTTCAAAAATCCATCATCATCTATTGATTTAGGACAACAACTTTGAGGAAGGATCCACCACGAGAGAAAACTGTTTTGAAGCGTAGAATCTACCGCATCGTGGTTCGTTAAAAACAAGCGAAACTATTTACATTCAAACAGGAAAATCATGTTCTTCTTCTAGTATCGAAATCATGTGGTTCAAAAAACCACAGTAATCTATAGATTTAGGACAACTTTGATGAAGGATCCACCACGAGAGAAAACTGTTTTGAAGCGTAGAATCTACCGCATCGTTGTTTGTTAAAAACAAGCGAAACTATTTACATTCAAACAGGAATATCGTGTTCTTCTAGTGTCAAAATCATGCGGTTCAAAAAACTAGAGTAATCCATAGATTTAGGACAACAACTTTGATGAAGGATCCACCACGAGAGAAAACTGTTTTCAAGCGCAGAATCTGCCGTATCGTGGTTCGTTAAGAGCAGGCAAAACTACAAATTCAAAAAGGAATATTGTTTTCTTCTAGTGTCGAAATCATGCGGTTCAAAAATCCAGCGTCATCTATAGATTTAGGACAACAACTTTGATGAAGGATCCACCACGAGAGAAAACTGTTTTGAAGCTCAGAATCTGCCGCATCGTGGTTCGTTAAAAACAAGCGAAACTATTTACATTCAAACAGGAATATCATGTTCTTCTAATGTCGTAATCATGCGGTTCAAAAATCCATCGTCATCTATACATTTAGGACAACAACTTTGATGAAGGATCAACCATGTGAGAAAACTGTTTTGAAGCGCAGAATCTGCCGCATCGTGGTTTATTAAAAACAAGCAAAACTACACATTCTAAAGGGAATATCATGTTCTTCTAGTATCGAAATCATGCTGTTCAAAAAAGCACAGTAAACTATAGATTTAGGACAATAACTTTGATGAAGGATCCACCACGAGAGAAAACTGTTTTCAAGCGCAGAATCTGCCGTATCGTGGTTCGTTAAGAGCAGGCAAAACTACAAATTCAAAAAGGAATATTGTTTTCTTCTAGTGTCGAAATCATGCGGTTCAAAAATCCAGCGTCATCTATAGATTTAGGACAACAACTTTGATGAAGGATCCACCACGAGAGAAAACTGTTTTGAAGCTCAGAATCTGCCGCATCGTGGTTTGTTAAAAACAAGCGAAACTATTTACATTCAAACAGGAATATCATGTTCTTCTAATGTCGTAATCATGCGGTTCAAAAATCCATCGTCATCTATACATTTAGGACAACAACTTTGATGAAGGATCCACCACGAGAGAAAACTGTTTTCAAGCGCAGAATCTGCCGCATCGTGGTTCGTTAAAACCAGGCAAAACTACACATTCAAACGGGAATATAATGTTCTTCTAGTATCGAAATCATGCGGTTCAAAAATCCAGTGTCATCTATAGATTTAGCACAAAAACTTTGACGAAGAATCCAACACCAGAGATAACTGTTTTCAAGCGCAGTGGTCGTTAAACACAGGCAAAACTACATATTCAAACGGGAATATCATGTTCTTCTAGTATAGATATCATGCGGTTCAAAAAACCAGAGTAATCTATAGATTTAGGACAACAACTTTGATGAAGGATCCACCACGAGAGAAAACGGTTTTGAAGCGCAGAATCTGCCGCATCGTGGTTCCTTAAAAACAAGCAAAATTATTTACATTCAAACAAAAATATCATGTTCTTCTAGTGTCGAAATCATGCGGTTCAAAAAACCAGAGTAATCTATAGATTTAGGACAACAACTTTGACGAAGGATCCAACACGAGAGAAAACTGTTTTCAAGCGCAAAATCTGCCGCATCGTGGTTCGTTAAAAACAAGCGAAACTACACATTCAAACGGGAATATCATGTTCTTCTAGTATCGAAATCATGCGGTTCAAAAAACCAGAGTAATCTATAGATCTAGAACAACAACTTTGACGAAGGATCCAACACCACAGATAACTGTTTTCAAGCGCAGAATCTGCCGCATCGTGGTTCGTTAAACACATGCAAAACTACACATTCAAACGTGAATATCATGTTCTTCTAGTATCGAAATCATGCGGTTCAAAAAACCACAGTAATCTATAGATCTTGAACAACAACTTTGACGAAGGATCCAACACCAGAGATAATTGTTTTCAAGCGCAGAATCTGCCGCATCGTGGTTCGTTAAACACATGCAAAACTACATATTCAAACGGGAATATCGTGTTCTTCTAGTATCGAAATCATGCGGTTCAAAAAACCACAGTAATCTATAGATTTAGGACAACAACTTTGACGAAGGATCCACCACGATAGAAAACTGTTTTGAAGCGCACAATCTGCCGCATCGTGGTTCGTTAAAAACAAGCAAAACTATTTACATTCAAACAGGAATATCATGTTATTCTAGGGTCGAAATCATGCGGTTCAAAAAACCAGAGTAATCTATAGATTTAGGACAACAACTTTGACGAAGGATCCAACACCAGAGATAACTGTTTTGAAGCGCACAATCAGCCGCGTGGTGGTTAGTTAAAAACAAGCGAAACTACACATTCAAACGGGAATATCATGTTCTTCTAGTATCGAAATCATGCAGTTTAAAAAACCACAGTAATCTATAGAGTTAGGACAACAACTTTGATGCAGGATCCACCACGAGAGAAAACTGTTTTCAAGAGCAGAATCTGTCGCATCTTGGTTTGTTAAAAACACGCCAAACTACACATTCAAACGGGAATATCATGTTCTTCTAGTATCGAAATCATGCGGTTCAAAAAACCACAGTAATATATAGATTTAGAACAACAACTCTGATGAAGGATCAACCAGGAGAGAAAACTGTGTTGAAGCACAGAATCTGCCGCATCGTGGTTCGTTAAAAACAAGCAAAACTATTTACTTTCGAACAGGAATATCATGTTCTTCTAGTGTCCAAATCAATGCGGTTCAAAAATCCAGAGTAATCTATAGATTTAGGACAACAATTTCTATGAAGGATCCACCACGAGAGAAAACTGTTTTGAAGCGCAGAATCTGCCGCATCGTGGTTCGTTAAAAACAAGTGAAACTACTTACATTCAAACACGAATATCATGCTCTTCTAGTGTCGAAATCATGCGGTTCAAAAAACCATAGTAATCTTTAGATTTAGGAGAAAAACTTTGATGAAGGATCCACCACGAGAGAAAACTGTTTTGAAGCGCAGAATCTGCCGCATCGTGGTTCGTTAAAAACAAGCGAAACTACACATTCAAACGGGAATATCATGTTCTTCTAGTATCGAAATCATGCGGTTAAAAAAACCACAGTAATCTATAGATTTAGGACAACAACTTTGCTGAATGATCAACCATGTGAGAAAACTGTTTTGCAAGCGCAGAATCTACCGCATCGTGGTTCGTTAAAAACAAGCGAAACTATTAACATTCAAACAGGAATATCATGTTCTTCTAGTATCGAAATCATGCGGTTCAAAAAACCACAGTAATCCATAGATGTAGGACAACAACTTTGACGAACGATCCAACACCAGAGATAACTGTTTTCAAGCGCAGAATCTGCCGCATCGCGGTTCGTTAAAAGCAGGAAAAACTACACATTCAAACGGGAATATCATGTTCTTCTGGTATCGCAATCATGCGGTTCAAAAATCCAGCGTCTTCTATAGATTTAGGACAATAACTTTGATGAAGGATCAACCATGTGAGAAAACTGTTTTCAAGCGCAGAATCTGCCGCATCGTGGTTCGTTAAAAACAAGCGAAACTACACATTCAAACGGGAATATCATGTTCTTCTAGTATTGAAATCATGCGGTTCAAAAAACCACAGTAATATATAGATCTAGAACAACAACTTTGGCGAAGGATCCAACACCAGAGATAACTGCTTTCAAGCGCAGAATCTGCCGCATCGTGGTTCGTTAAACACATGCAAAACTACACATTCAAACGGGAATATTATGTTCTTCTAGTATCGAAATCATGCGGTTCAGAAAACCACAGTAATCCATAGATCTAGAACAACAACTTTGACGAAGGATCCAACACCAGAGATAACTGTTTTCAAGCGCAGAATCTGCCGCATCGTGGTTCGATAAACACATGCAAAACTACATATTCAAACGGGAATATCATGTTCTTCTAGTATCGAAATCATGCGGTTCAAAAAACCACAGTAATCTATAGATTTAGGACAACAACTTTGACGAAGGATCCAACACCAGAGATAACTGTTTTCAAGCGCAGAATCTGCCGCATCGTGGTTCGTTAAAAACAAGCGAAATTATTTACATTCAAACAGGAATATCATGTTCTTCTAGTGTCGAAATCATGCGGTTCAAAAAACCACAGTAATCTATAGATTTAGGACAACAACTTTGATGAAGGATCCACCACGAGAGAAAACTGTTTTCAAGCGCAGAATCTGCCGCATCGTGGTTCGTTAAAAAACAAGCAAAACTACACATTCAAACGGGAATATCATGTTCTTCTAGTATCGAAATCATGCGGTTCAAAAAACACAGTAATCTATAGATTTAGGACAACAACTTTTGACGAAGGATCCAACACCAGAGATAAGCTGTTTTGAAGCGCAGAATCTGCCGCATCGTGGTTCGTTAAAAACAAGCAAAAACTACACATTCAAACGGGAATATCATGTTCTTCTAGTATCGCAAATCATGCGGTTCAAAAAATCCAGCGTCATCTATAGATTTAGGACAACAACTTTGATGAAGGATCAACCACGAGAGAAAAGTGTTTTGAAGCGCAGAATCTGCCGCATCGTGGTTTGTTAAAAACAATTGAAACTACACATTCAAACGGGAATATCATGTTCTTCTAGTATCGAAATCATGCGGTTCAAAAAACCTGAGTAATCTATAGATTTAGGACAACAACTTTGATGAAGGATCCACCACGAGAGAAAACTGTATTCAAGCGCAGAATCTGCCGCATCGTGGTTCGTTAAAAACAGGCAAAATTACACATTCAAACGGGAATATCATGTTCTTCTAGTATCAAAATCATGCGGTTCAAAAAACCACTGTAATCTATAGAATTAGGACAACAACTTTGACGAAAGATCCACCACGAGAGAAAACTGTTTTCAAGCGAAGAATCTGTCGCATCGTGGTTCGTTAAAAGCAGACAAAACTACATATTCAAAACGGAATATCATGTTCTTGTTCTATCGAAATCATGCGGTTCAAAAATACAGCGTCATCTATAGATTTAGGATAACAACTTTGATGAAGGATCCACCACGAGAGAAAACTGTTTTGAAGCGTAGCATCTGCCGCATCGTGGTTCGTTAAAAACAAGCAAAACGATTTACATTCAAACAGGAATATCATGTTCTTCTAGTGTCAAAATCATGCGGTTCAAAAAACCAGAGTAATCTGTAGATTTATGACAACAACTTTGACGAAGGATCCAACACGAGAGAAAACTGTTTTCAAGCGCAGAATCTGCCGCATCGTGGTTCATTAAAAACAGGCAAAACTACACATTCAAATGGGAATATCATGTTCTTCTATTATCGAAATCATGCGGTTCAAAAATCCAGCGTCACCTATAGATTTAGGACACCAACTTTGAGGAAGGATCAACGAGGAGAGAAAACTGTGTTGAAGCGCAGAATCTGCCGCATCGTAGTTCGTTAAAAACAGGCAAAACTACACATTCAAACGGGAATATCATGTTCTTCTAGTATCGAAATCATGCAGTTCAAAAAACCACAGTAATCTATAGATGTAGGACAACAACTTTGACGAACGATCCAACACCAGAGATAACTGTTTTTCAAGCGCAGAATCTGCCGCATCGTGGTTTGTTAAAAACAGGCAAAACTACACATTCAAACGGGAATATCATGTTCTTGTAGTATCGCAATCATGCGGTTCAAAAAACCAGAGTAATCTGTAGATTTATGACAACAACTTTGACGAATGATCCAACACGAGAGAAAACTGTTTTCAAGCGCAGAATCTGCCGCATCGTGGTTCTTTAAAAACATGCAAAACTACACACTCAAATGGGAATATCATGTTCTTCTATTATCGAAATCATGCGGTTCAAAAATCCAGCGTCACCTATAGATTTAGAACACCAACTTGGAGGAAGGATCAACGAGGAGAGAAAACTGTGTTGAAGCGCAGAATCTGCCGCATCGTGGTTTGTTAAAAACAAGCAAAACTATTTACTTTCAAACAGGAATATTATGTTCTTCTAGTGTCCAAATCAAGCGGTTCAAAAATCCGGAGTAATCTTTAGATTTAGGAGAAAAACTTTGATGAAGTATCCACCACGAGAGAAAACTGTTTTGAAGCGCAGAATCTGCCGCATCGTGGTTCGTTAAAAACAAGCGAAACTACTTATATTCAAACAGGAATATCATGTTCTTCTAGTGTTGAAATCATGCGGTTCAAAAAACCACAGTAATCTTTAGATTTAGGAGAAAAACTTTGATGAAGGATCCACCACGAGAGAAAACTGTTTTGAAGCGCAGAATCTGCCGCATTGTGGTTCGTTAAAAACAAGCGAAGCTACACATTCAAACGAGAATATCATGTTTTTCTGGTATCGAAATTGTGCGGCTCAAAAAACCACAGTAATCTATAGATTTAGGACAACAATTTCTATGAAGGATCCACCACTACAGAAAGCTATTTTGAAGTGCACAATCTGCTGCATCGGGCTTCGTTAAAAACAAGCGAAAATATTTACATTCAAACAGGAATATCATGTCCTTCTAGTGTCGAAATCATGCGGTTCAAAAAACCACAGTAATCTATAGATTTAGGACAACAACTTTGATGAAGGATCCACCACGAGAGAAAACTGTATTCAAGCGCAGAATCTACCGCATCGTGGTTCGTTAAAAACAGGCAAAATTACACATTCAAACGGGAATATCATGTTCTTCTGGTATCAAAATCATGCGGTTCAAAAAACCACAGTAATCTATAGAATTAGGACAACAATTTCTATGAAGGATCCACCACTACAGAAAGCTATTTTGAAGCCCACAATCTGCCGCATCGGGCTTCGTTAAAAACAAGCGAAACTATTTACATTCAAACAGGAATATCATGTCCTTCTAGTGTCGAAATCACACTGTTCAAGAAACCACAGTAATCTATAGATTTAGGACAACAACTTTGATGAAGGATCCACCACGAGAGAAAACTGTTTTCAAGCGCAGAATCTGTCGCATCGTGGTTCGTTAAAAGCAGGCAAACTACACATTCAAACAGAAATATCATGTTCTTCTAGTATCGAAATCATGCGGTTCAAAAATCTAGCGTCATCTATAGATTTAGGACAACAACATTGATGAAGGATCCACCACGAGAGAAAATTGTTTTGTAGCGTAGAATCTGCCGCATCGTGGTTCGTTAAAAACAAGCGAAACTATTTACATTCAAACAGGAATATCATGGTCTTCTACTGTCGAAATCATGCGGTTCAAAAATCCAGCGTCATCTATAGATTTAGGACAACAACTTTGATGAAGGATCCACCACGAGAGAAAACTATTTGAAGCGCAGAATTTGCCGCATCTTGGTTCGTTAAAAGAAGGCAAAACTACACAATCAAACAGGAATATCATGTTCTTCTAGTGTCAAAATCATGCGGTTCAAAAAACTAGAGTCATCTATAGATTTAGGAGAACAACTTTGATTAAGGATCCACCACGAGAGAAAACTATTTTGAAGCGCAGAATCTGCCGCATCGTGGTTTGTTAAAAACAAGCGAACTATTTACATTCAAACGGGAATATCATGTTCTTCTAGTGTCGAAATCATGCGGTTCAAAAAACCAGAGTAATCTGTAGATTTATGACAACAACTTTGACGAAGGATCCACCACGAAAGAAAACTTTTTTCAAGTGCAGAATCTGCCGCTTCGTGGTTCATTAAAAACAGGCAAAACTACACATTCAAACGGGAATATCATGTTCTTCTAGTATCAAAATCATGCGGTTCAAAAAACCACAGAAATCTATAGATTTAGAAAAACAACTTTGACGAAGGATCCAACACGAGAGAAAACTGTTTTCAAGCGCAGAATCTGCCGCTTCGTGGTTCATTAAAAACAGGCAAAACTACACATTCAAACGGGAATATCATGTTCTTCTAGTATCGAAATCATGCGGTTCAAAAAACCACAGAAATCTATAGATTTAGAAAAACAACTTTGACGAAGGATCCAACACGAGAGAAAACTGTTTTCAAGCGCAGAATCTGCCGCATCGTGGTTCGTTAAAAACAAGCGAAACTACTTACATTCAAACGGGAATATCATGTTCTTCTAGTATCGAAATCATGCGGTTCAAAAAACCAGAGTAATCTATAGATTTAGGACAACAACTTTGATGAAGGATCCACCACGAGAGAAAACTGTTTTTGCAAGCGCAGAATCGCCGCATCGTGGTTCGTTAAAAACAAGAAAAACTACACATTCAAACGGGAATATCATGTTCTTCTAGTATCAAAATCATGCGGTTCAAAAAACCACAGGAATCTATAGGATTAGGACAACAACTTTTATGAAGGATCCAACACGAGAGAAAAGCTGTTTTCAAGCGCAGAATCTGCCGCATCGTGGTTCGTTAAAAAACAAGCGAAAACTATTTACATTCAAACAGGGAATATCATGTTCTTCTAGTATCAAAATCATGCGGTTCAAAAAACCAGAGTAATCTATAGATTTAGGACAACAACTTTGATGAAGGATCAAACACGAGAGAAAACTGTTTTCAAGCGCAGAATCTGCCGCATCGTGGTTCGTTAAAAACAAGCGAAACTACACATTCAAACGGGAATATCATGTTCTTCTAGTATCAAAATCATGCGGTTCAAAAAACCACAGAAATCTATAGATTTAGGACAACAACTTTGATGAGGGATCCAACACAAGAGAAAACTGTTTTGAAGCGCAGAATCTGCCGCATCGTGGTTCGTTAAAAACAAGCGAAACTATTTACATTCAAACGGGAATATCATGTTCTTCTAGTATCGAAATCATGCGGTTCAAAAAACCAGAGTAATCTATAGATTTAGGACAACAACTTTGACGAAGGATCCAACCACGAGAGAAAACTGTTTTCAAGCGCAGAATCTGCCGCATCGTGGTTCGTTAAAAACAAGCAAAACTACACATTCAAACGGGAATATCATGTTCTTCTAGTATCGAAATCATGCGGTTAAAAAAACCAGAGTAATCTATAGATTTAGGACAACAACTTTGATGAAGGATCCACCACGAGAGAAAAGCTGTTTTCAAGCGCAGAATCGCCGCATCGTGGTTCGTTAAAAACAAGCGAAAACTACTTACATTCAAACAGGGAATATCATGTTCTTCTAGTATCGAAATCATGCGGTTCAAAAAACCAGAGTAATCTATAGATTTAGGACAACAACTTTGATGAAGGATCCAACACCAGAGAAAACTGTTTTCAAGCGCAGAATCTGCCGCATCGTGGTTCGTTAAAAACAAGCGAAACTACACATTCAAACGGGAATATCATGTTCTTCTAGTATCGAAATCATGCGGTTCAAAAAACCAGAGTAATCTATAGATTTAGGACAACAACTTTGATGAAGGATCCACCACGAGAGAAAACTGTTTTGAAGCGCAGAATCTGCCGCATCGTGGTTCGTTAAAAACAAGCGAAACTACACATTCAAACGAGAATATCATGTTCTTCTAGTATCGAAATCATGCGGTTCAAAAAACCCACGAGTAATCTATAGATTTAGGACAACAACTTTGATGAAGGATCCACCACGAGAGAAAAGCTGTTTTCAACCGCAGAATCTGCTGCATCGTGGTTCGTTAAAAACAAGCAAAACTATTTACATTCAAACGGGAATATCATGTTCTTCTAGTATCGAAATCATGCGGTTCAAAAAACCACAGTAATCTATAGATTTAGGACAACAACTTTGATGAAGGATCCACCACGAGAGAAAACTGTTTTAAAGCGCAGAATCTGCCGCATCGTGGTTCGTTAAAAACAAGCGAAACTATTTACATTCAAACGGGAATATCATGTTCTTATAGTGTCGAAATCATGCGGTTCAAAAAACCACAGTAATCTATAGATTTAGGAGAAAAACTTTGATGAAGGATCCACCACGAGAGAAAGCTATTTTGAAGCGCACAATCTGCCGCATCGTGGTTCGTTAAAAACAAGCGAAACTATTTACATTCAAACTGGAATATCATGTTCTTCTAGTGTCAAAATCATGCGGTTCAAAAAACCAGAGTAATCTATAGATTTAGGACAACAACTTTGATGAAGGATCAAACACGAGAGAAAACTGTTTTCAAGCCCAGAATCTGCCGCATCGTGGTTCGTTAAAAACAAGCGAAACTACACATTCAAACGGGAATATCATGTTCTTCTAGTATCGAAATCATGCGGTTCAAAAAACCACAGAAATCTATAGATTTAGGACAACAACTTTGACGAAGGATCCAACACGAGAGAAAACTGTTTTGAAGCGCAGAATCTGCCGAATTGTGGTTCGTTAAAAACAAGCGAAACTACTTACATTCATTAAGGAATATCATGTTCTTCTAGTATCGAAATCATGCGGTTCAAAAAACCCACGAGTAATCTATAGATTTAGGACAACAACTTTGATGAAGGATCCACCACGAGAGAAAAGCTGTTTTCAAGCGCAGAATCTGCCGCATCGTGGTTTCGTTAAAAACAAGCGAAAACTACACATTCAAACGGGAATATCATGTTCTTCTAGTATCGAAATCATGCGGTTCAAAAAACCACAGTAATCTATAGATTTAGGACAACAACTTTGATGAAAGGATCCACCACGAGAGAAAAGCTGTTTTTGAAGCGCAGAATCTGCCGCATCGTGGTTTCGTTAAAAACAAGCGAAACTACACATTCAAACGGGAATATCATGTTCTTCTAGTATCGAAATCATGCGGTTCAAAAAAATCCAGAGTAATCTATAGATTTAGGACAACAATTTTGATGAAAGGATCCACCACTAGAGAAAACTGTTTTGAAGCGCAGAATCTGCCGCATCGTGGTTCGTTAAAAACAAGCGAAACTACACATTCAAACGGGAATATCATGTTCTTCTAGTATCGAAATCATGCGGTTCAAAAAACCAGAGTAATCTATAGATTTAGGACAACAACTTTGATGAAGGATCCACCACGAGAGAAAACTGTTTTCAAGCGCAGAATCTGCCGCATCGTGGTTCGTTAAAAACAAGCAAAACTACACATTCAAACGGGAATATCATGTTCTTCTAGTATCGAAATCATGCGGTTCAAAAAACCACAGTAATCTATAGATTTAGGACAACAACTTTGATGAAGGATCCAACACCAGAGATAACTGTTTTGAAGCGCAGAATCTGCCGCATCGTGGTTCGTTAAAAAGCAAGCAAAACTACACATTCAAACAGGGAATATCATGTTCTTCTAGTATCGAAATCATGCGGTTCAAAAAACCACGAGTAATCTATAGATTTAGGACAACAACTTTGACGAAGGATCCAACACCGAGAGATAAGCTGTTTTCAAGCGCAGAATCTGCCGCATCGTGGTTCGTTAAAACACAAGCAAAACTACACATTCAAACGGGAATATCATGTTCTTCTAGTATCGAAATCATGCGGTTCAAAAAAACCCACAGTAATCTATAGATTTAGGACAACAACTTTTGACGAAGGATCCAACACCAGAGATAAGCTGTTTTCAAGCGCGAGAATCTGCCGCATCGTGATTCGTTAAAAACATGCAAAACTACATATTCAAACGGGAATATCATGTTCTTCTAGTATCGAACATGCGGTTCAAAAACCCAGAGTAATCTATAGATTTAGGACAACAACTTTGACGAAGGATCCAACACCAGAGATAAGCTGTTTTCAAGCGCAGAATCTGCCGCATCGTGGTTCGTTAAAAACAAGCGAAACTACACATTCAAACGGGAATATCATGTTCTTCTAGTATCGAAATCATGTGGTTCAAAAAACCCACAGTAATCTATAGATTTAGGACAACAACTTTGACGAAGGATCCACCACGAGAGAAAACTGTTTTGAAGCGCAGAATCTGCCGCATCGTGGTTCGTTAAAAACAAGCGAAACTACACATTCAAACGGGAATATCATGTTCTTCTAGTATCGAAATCATGCGGTTCAAAAAACCAGAGTAATCTATAGATTTAGGACAACAACTTTGATGAAGGATCCAACACTAGAGATAACTGTTTTCAAGCGCAGAATCTGCCGCATCGTGGTTCGTTAAAAACAAGCAAAACTACACATTCAAACGGGAATATCATGTTCTTCTAGTATCGAAATCATGCGGTTCAAAAATCCAGCGTTATCTATAGATTTAGGACAACAACTTTGATGAAGGATCAACCATGTGTGAAAAACTGTTTTGAAGCGCAGAATCGCCGCATCGTGGTTTGTTAAAAACAAGCAAAACTACACATTCAAACGGGAATATCATGTTCTTCTAGTATCGAAATCATGCGGTTCAAAAAAAACCACAGTAATCTATAGATCTAGAACAACAACTTTGATGAAGGATCCAACACCGAGAGATAACTACTTTTCAAGCGCTAGAATCTGCCGCATCGTGGTTCGTTAAAACACAAGCAAAACTACACATTCAAACGGGAATATCATGTTCTTCTAGTATCGCAAATCATGCGGTTCAAAAAACCCAGAGTAATCTATAGATTTAGGACAACAACTTTGATGAAGGATCCACCACGAGAGAAAAGCTGTTTTCAAGCGCGAGAATCTGCCGTATCGTGGTTCGTTAAAAAGCAAGCGAAACTAATTACATTCAAACAGGGAATATCATGTTCTTCTAGTATCGAAATCATGCGGTTCAAAAAACCCACGGTAATCTATAGATTTAGGACAACAACTTTGATGAAGGATCCACCACGAGAGAAAAGCTGTTTTGAAGCGCAGAATCTGCCGCATCGTGGTTCGTTAAAAACAAGCGAAACTATTTACATTCAAACAGGGAATATCATGTTCTTCTAGTGTCGAAATCATGCGGTTCAAAAAACCACAGTAATCTATAGATTTAGGACAACAACTTTGATGAAGGATCCAACACGAGAGAAAACTGTTTTCAAGCGCAGAATCTGCCGCATCGTGGTTCGTTAAAAACAAGCGAAAACTAATTTACATTCAAACAGGGAATATCATGTTCTTCTAGTATCGAAATCATGCGGTTCAAAAATCCAGCGTCATCTATAGATTTAGGACAACAACTTTGATGAAGGATCCACCACGAGAGAAAACTGTTTTGAAGCGCAGAATCTGCCGCATCGTGGTTCGTTAAAAACAAGCGAAACTATTTACATTCAAACAGGAATATCATGTTCTTCTAGTGTCGAAATCATGCGGTTCAAAAAACCAGAGTAATCTATAGATTTAGGACAACAACTTTGATGAAGGATCCACCACGAGAGAAAACTGTTTTGAAGCGCAGAATCTGCCGCATCGTGGTTTCGTTAAAAAACAAGCGAAAACTATATACATTCAAACAGGGAATATCATGTTCTTCTAGTGTCGAAATCATGCGGTTCAAAAAAACCACAGTAATCTATAGATTTAGGACAACAACTTTGACGAAGGATCCACCACGAGAGAAAACTGTTTTTCAAGCGCAGAATCTGCCGCATCGTGGTTCGTTAAAAACAAGCGAAAACTATTTTCACATTCAAACGGGAATATCATGTTCTTCTAGTAGTCAAAATCATGCGGTTCAAAAAACCAGAGTAATCTATAGATTTAGGACAACAACTTTGATGAAGGATCCACCACGAGAGAAAACTGTTTTGAAGCGCAGAATCCGCCGCATCGTGGTTTCGTTAAAAACAAGCGAAAACTATCTACATTCAAACGGGAATATCATGTTCTTCTAGTATCGAAATCATGCGGTTCAAAAAACCCAGAGTAATCTATAGATTTAGGACAACAACTTTGATGAAGGATCCACCACGAGAGAAAAGCTGTTTTCAAGCGCAGAATCCGCCGCATCGTGGTTCGTTAAAAACAAGCGAAAACTATTTACATTCAAACGGGAATATCATGTTCTTCTAGTATCGAAAATCATGCGGTTCAAAAAACCCAGAGTAATCTATAGATTTAGGACAACAACTTTGATGAAGGATCAAACACGAGAGAAAACTGTTTTCAAGCGCAGAATCTGCCGCATCGTGGTTCGTTAAAAACAAGCGAAACTACACATTCAAACGGGAATATCATGTTCTTCTAGTATCAAAATCATGCGGTTCAAAAAACCACAGAAATCTATAGATTTAGGACAACAACTTTGATGAGGGATCCAACACGAGAGAAAACTGTTTTGAAGCGCAGAATCTGCCGCATCGTGGTTCGTTAAAAACAAGCGAAACTATTTACATTCAAACAGGAATATCATGTTCTTCTAGTGTCGAAATCATGCGGTTCAAAAAACCAGAGTAATCTATAGATTTAGGACAACAACTTTGATGAAGGATCAACCACGAGAGAAAACTGTTTTCAAGCGCAGAATCGCCGCATCGTGGTTCGTTAAAAACAAGCAAAACTACACATTCAAACGGGAATATCATGTTCTTCTAGTATCGAAATCATGCGGTTCAAAAAACCACAGTAATCTATAGATTTAGGAAAACAACTTTGACGAAGGATCCAACACGAGAAAAGCTGTTTTCAAGCGCGAGAATCTGCCGCATCGTGGTTCGTTAAAAACAAGCGAAAACTACTTACATTCAAACAGGAATATCATATTCTTCTAGTGTCGAAATCATGCGGTTCAAAAAACCAGAGTAATCTATAGATTTAGGACAACAACTTTGATGAAGGATCAAACACGAGAGAAAACTGTTTTCAAGCGCAGAATCTGCCGCATCGTGGTTCGTTAAAAACAAGCGAAACTACACATTCAAACGGGAATATCATGTTCTTCTAGTATCGAAATCATGCGGTTCAAAAAACCAGAGTAATCTATAGATTTAGGACAACAACTTTGATGAAGGATCCACCACGAGAGAAAACTGTTTTGAAGAGCAGAATCTGCCGCATCGTGGTTCGTTAAAAACAAGCGAAACTACACATTCAAACGAGAATATCATGTTTTTCTAGTATCGAAATTGTGCGGTTCAAAAAACCACAGTAATCTATAGATTTAGGACAACAACTTTGATGAAGGATCCACTAAGAGAGAAAACTGTTTTCAAGCGCATAATCTGCCGCATCGTGGTTCGTTAAAAACAAGCGAAACTATTTACATTCAAACTGGAATATCATGTTCTTACAGTGTCGAAATCATGCGGTTCAAAAAACCACAGTAATCTATAGATTTAGTAGAAAAACTTTGATGAAGGATCCACCACGAGAGAAAGCTATTTTGAAGCGCACAATCTGCCGCATCGTGGTTCGTTAAAAACAAGCGAAAATTATTTACATTCAAACAGGAATATCATGTTCTTCTAGTGTCGAAATCATGCGGTTCAAAAAACCAGAGTAATCTATAGATTTAGGACAACAACTTTGATGAAGGATCCAACACGAGAGAAAACTGTTTTCAAGCGCAGAATCTGCCGCATCGTGGTTCGTTAAAAACAAGCGAAACTACACATTCAAACGGGAATATCATGTTCTTCTAGTATCGAAATCATGCGGTTCAAAAAACCACAGTAATCTATAGATTTAGGACAACAACTTTGACGAAGGATCCAACACGAGAGAAAACTGTTTTCAAGCGCAGAATCTGCCGCATCGTGGTTCGTTAAAAACAAGCGAAAACTACTACATTCATAAACAGGGAATATCATGTTCTTCTAGTATCGAAATCATGCGGTTCAAAAAACCCACGAGTAATCTATAGATTTAGGACAACAACTTTGACGAAGGATCCACCACGAGAGAAAACTGTTTTTCAAGCGCAGAATCCGCCGCATCGTGGTTTCGTTAAAAACAAGCGAAAACTACACATTCAAACGGGAATATCATGTTCTTCTAGTATCGAAATCATGCGGTTCAAAAAAACCACAGTAATCTATAGATTTAGGACAACAACTTTGATGAAAGGATCCACCACCAGAGATAAAGCTGTTTTCAAACGCAGAATCTGCCACATCGTGGTTTGTTAAAAACAAGCGAAACTACACATTCAAACGGGAATATCATGTTCTTTTAGTATCGAAATCATGCGGTTGAAAAATCTAGCGTTATCTATAGATTTAGGACAACAATTTCTGATGAAAGGATCCACCACTAGAGAAAACTATTTTGAAGCGCAGAATCTGCCGCATCGTGGTTCGTTAAAAACAAGCGAAACTACACATTCAAACGGGAATATCATGTTCTTCTAGTATCGAAATCATGCGGTTCAAAAAACCACAGGAATCTATAGATTTAGGACAACAACTTTGACGAAGGATCCAACACCAGAGATAATTGTTTTCAAGCGCAGAATCTGCCGCATCGTGGTTCGTTAAAAACAAGCAAAACTACACATTCAAACGGGAATATCATGTTCTTCTAGTATCGAAATCATGCGGTTCAAAAAACAACAGTAATCTATAGATCTAGAACAACAATTTTGACGAAGGATCCAACACCAGAGATAACTGTTTTGAAGCGCAGAATCTCCCGCATCGTGGTTCGTTAAACACATGCAAAACTACACATTCAAACGGGAATATCATGTTCTTCTAGTATCGAAATCATACGGTTCAAAAAACCACAGTAATCTATAGATCTAGAACAACAACTTTTACGAAGGATCCAACACCAGAGATAACTGTTTTCAAGCGCAGAATCTGCCGCATCGTGATTCGTTAAACACATGCAAAACTACATATTCAAACGGGAATATCATGTTCTTCTAGTATCGAAATCATGCGGTTCAAAAAACCACAGTAATCTATAGATCAAGAACAACAACTTTGACGAAGGATCCAACACCAAAGATAACTGTTTTCAAGCGCAGAATCTGCCTCATCGTGGTTCGTTAAAAACAAGCGAAACTACAAATTCAAACGGGAATATCATGTTCTTCTAGTATAGAAATCATGTGGTTCAAAAAACCACAGTAATCTATAGATTTAAGACAACAACTTTCACGAAGGATCCACCATGAGAGAAAACTGTTTTGAAGCGCAGAATCTGCCGCATCGTGGTTCGTTAAAAACAAGCGAAACTAAACATTCAAACGGGAATATCATGTTCTTCTAGTATCGAAATCCTGCGGTTCAAAAAACCATAGTAATCTATAGATCTAGAACAATAACTTTGACGAAGGATCCAACACTAGAGATAACTACTTTCAAGCGCAGAATCTGCCGCATCGTGGTTCGTTAAACACAGGCAAAACTACACATTCAAACGGGAATATCATGTTCTTCTAGTATCGCAATCATGCGGTTCAAAAATCCAGCGTTATCTATAGATTTAGGACAACAACTTTGATGAAGGATCAACCATGGGAGAAAACTGTTTTGAAGCGCAGAATCTGCTGCATCGTGGTTTGTTAAAAACAAGCAAAACTACACATTCAAACGGGAATATCATGTTCTTCTAGTATCGAAATCATGCGGTTCAAAAAACCATAGTAATCTATAGATCTAGAACAACAACTTTGACGAAGGATCCAACACCAGAGATAACTACTTTCAAGCGTAGAATCTGCCGCATCATGGTTCGTTAAACACAGGCAAAACTACACATTCAAACGGGAATATCATGTTCTTCTAGTATCGCAATCATGCGGTTCAAAAAACCAGAGTAATCTATAGATTTAGGACAACAACTTTGATGAAGGATCCACCACGAGAGAAAACTGTTTTCAAGCGCAGAATCTGCCGTATCTTGGTTCATTAAAAGCAGGCGAAACTAATTACATTCAAACAGGAATATCATGTTCTTCTAGTGTCGAAATCATGCGGTTAAAAAAACCACGGTAATCTATAGATTTAGGACAACAACTTTGATGAAGGATCCACCACGAGAGAAAAGTGTTTTGAAGCGCAGAATCTGCCGCATCGTGGTTCGTTAAAAACAAGCGAAACTATTTACATTCAAACAGGAATATCATGTTCTTCTAGTGTGGAAATCATGTGGTTCAAAAACCCACAGTAATCTGCAGATTTAGGACAACAACTTTGATGAAGGATGCAACACGAGAGAAATATGTTTTCAAGCACAGAATCTGCTGTATCTTGGTTCATTAAAAGCAGGCGAAACTAATTACATTCAAACAGGAATATCATGTTCTTCTAGTATCGAAATCAAGCGGTTCAAAAATCCAGCGTCATCTATAGATTTAGGACAACAACTTTGATGAAGGATCCACCATGAGAGAAAACTGTTTTGAAGCGCAGAATCTGCCGCATCGTGGTTCGTTAAAACAAGCGAACTATTTACATTCAAACAGGAATATCATGTTCTTCTAGTGTTGAAATCATGCGGTTCAAAAAACCACTGTAATCTGTAGATTTAGGACATCAACTTTGATGAAGGATCCACCACGAGAGAAAATTGTTTTGAAGCGCAGAATCTGCCGCATCGTGGTTTGTTAAAAACAAGCGAACTATATACATTCAAACAGGAATATCATGTTCTTCTAGTGTCGAAATCATGCGGTTCAAAAAACCACAGTAATCTAAAGATTTAGGACAACAACTTTGACGAAGGATCCACCACGAGAGAAAACTGTTTTCAAGCGCAGAATCTGCCGCATCGTGGTTCGTTAAAAACAAGCGAAACTTTTTACATTCAAACAGGAATATTGTTCTTCTAGAGTCAAAATCATGCGGTTCAAAAACCAGAGTAATCTATAGATTTAGGACAACAACTTTGATGAAGGATCCACCACGAGAGAAAACTGTTTTGAAGCGCAGAATTTGCCGCATGGTGGTTCGTTAAAAACAAGCGAAACTATTTACATTCAAACAGGAATATCATGTTCTTATAGTGTCGAAATCATGCGGTTCAAAAAACCAAAGTAATCTATAGATTTAGGACAACAACTTTGATGAAGGATCCACCACGAGAGAAAACTGTTTTCAAGCGCAGAATCTGCTGTATCTTGGGTCATTAAAAGCAGGCGAAACTAATTACATTCAAACAGGAATATCATGTTCTTCTAGTATCAAAATCAAGCGGTTCAAAAATCCAGCGTCATCTATAGATTTAGGACTACAACTTTGATGAAGGATCCACCACGAGAGAAAACTGTTTTCAAGCTCAGAATCTGCCGTATCTTGGTTCGTTAAAAGCAAGCAAAACTAATTACATTCAAACAGAAATATCATGTTCTTCTAGTGTCGAAATCATGCGGTTCAAAAAACCACAGTAATCTATAGATTTAGGACAACAACTTTCATGAAGGATCCACCACGAGAGAAAAGCTGTTTTGAAGCGCAGAATCTGCCGCATCGTGGTTTGTTAAAAACAAGCGAAACTATTTACATTCAAACAGGAATATCATGTTCTTCTAGTGTCGAAATCATGCGGTTCAAAAAAACAGAGTAATCTGTAGATTTAGGACAACAACTTTGACGAAGGATCCACCACGAGAGAAAACTGTTTTCAAGCGCAGAATCTGCCGCATCGTGGTTTGTTAAAAACAAGCAAAACTACACATTCAAACGGGAATATCATGTTCTTCTAGTATCGAAATCATGCGGTTCAAAAAACCATAGTAATCTATAGATCTAGAACAACAACTTTGACGAAGGATCCAACACCAGAGATAACTACTTTCAAGCGCAGAATCTGCCGCATCGTGGTTCGTTAAACACATGCAAAACTACACATTCAAACGGGAATATCATGTTCTTGTAGTATCGCAATCATGCGTTTCAAAAAACTAGCGTTATCTATAGATTTAGGACAACAACTTTGATGAAGGATCAACCATGTGAGAAAACTGTTTTGAAGCGCAGAATCTGCCACATCGTGGTTTGTTAAAAACAAGCAAAACTACACATTCAAACGGGAATATCATGTTCTTCTAGTATCGAAATCATGCGGTTCAAAAAACCATAGTAATCTATAGATCTAGAACAACAACTTTGACGAAGGATCCAACACCAGAGATAACTACTTTCAAGCGCAGAATCTGCCGCATCGTGGTTCGTTAAACACAAGCAAAACTACATATTCAAATGGGAATATCATGTTCTTCTATTATCGAAATCATGGGGTTCAAAAAACCACAGTAATCTATAGATTTAGGACAACAACTTTGATGAAGGATCCACCACGAGAGAAAAGTGTTTTGAAGCGCAGAATCTGCTGCATCGTGGTTCGTTAAAAACAAGCTAAACTATTTACATTCAAATAGGAATATCATGTTCTTCTAGTGTCGAAATCATGCCGTTGAAAAATCCACAGCAATCTATAGATTTAGGACAACAACTATGATGAAGGATCCACCACGAGAGAAAACTATTTTCAAGCGTAGAATCTGCCGAATCGTGGTTCGTTAAAAA